>PVIH01022748.1:0-26428 GCA_004025045.1 Sigmodon hispidus | reverse complement strand
AGAGAGAGAGAGAGAGAGAGAGAGAGAGAGAGAGAGAGAGAGAGAAGTTGGGAGTTTGATCTAGACACAGTGTGTTTGAGATGACATTTAAGCCTTGAAGGGGACGGGTTGTGTTAAAGCTGGAAATGTGGGACCCTTGGTATAGGACTAGATGAAGGTCGAGAGATTGGCCCACATCGTGCAGGAATTGGTGTTGATAGGGAAAGCCTGAGGACTGAGGATTGAGGCCTGCTGCAGCAGCTGCAAGGTAAAACATTGAGGAAGTCTGATGAAATAGAGCAAAGGAACAGAGAGGTGGGACCCATAAGACACATGCCGGATGTGTCTAAGTGGAAGCAATGGTGACTTTTATCAAATGCTGCTGAAAAAGGATTGCAGCTGCCTGGTTGGAATTGGTGATGTGGAGATCTTTGGTGACCAGCACGATCTAGGATTACATCTAAGCCTTGTGACTGTAGCTGTATACCCAGCAAGCTTGTGGCATCATTCATCAAAAAAAGGACATCCCCAGGGATTTTAGACATGTGACAAAGCACTCTGTCACTCACAATAGACTAAATGCAGATTGAGATATCAGGACACCTGTTTCTTATGGATCTGAATGGGAGCTCAGTACTCCAGGCTCTAGCCAGCTCTGCCTATGAGAATATGAGTCAGTGCAAAGGCTATGGAAAGGTTTGAGTCTAGAAAACAGATGCCATCTGAACTTTCTCAAGCAGAAAGATCTGCGATACAGGGGACGGTGTGATAGTAAATGTGTTGGACAGTCTGGAGGTACTAAAGTTAGTACTGTGCTTCTCTTTTTGTGTTACATTGTTACAGGCTGTTATCAGATGGTCTTAGAAGTTGATATCGACAACCAGATATCTGCCTCTGCCTCTCTAGAGTTTGGATTACATATGCCACCACACCTGAACTATTTTTTTTTCAAAGGACTTTTAGGTCCTTATCCCTACAGGGCAAATACTTTACTGGCTGAGTTTTCACTCCACCCCATATGATTAAGAAGAAATTGTTGTGTTAGGTTCCACGGACACTTTTTGTATATAATAATAATAATAATAGATAAAAGAAACAGAGCAGACATAAAGCAAAGCAGAAAAAATTACGCATACCTACTACTATATTTTTATAATGTGCCTTTGTTGGCCATTCCTAACTTCTTCCTGGTGTGCACACCTGTCCCCTTAGTTTTTAGTCAGCATTTAACACTTTGGGGTTCTCTATTTGGTAGGGAGATCAAATCTTCCCTCCTAAAAGATATGATCTCTTGGAGATCCTGTTTGTGTATAAGATTATTGTAATTTTCAGCTAACTTTTTTTTAGTAGACTGTGGTGGTTTTAATAAGAATGCCCCCCCATAGGCTCATAGATATCAATGCTTGTTCACCAGGGAGTGGCAATGTTTGAAAGCATTAAGAGGTGTGGCCTTGTTAGGGTAGGCGTGTCCTTGTTGGAGGATGTATGTATGCCAAGGAGGATGGGCTTTGAAGTTTCAGAAGCCCAAGTCAGGTCTCTCCCTCTCTCTTCCTGCTGTCTGTGGATTCCGATGTAGAATGCTCAGCTCCAGCTTCCTGCATGACGCCATGTTCCTTGCAATGATGTCACTGGACTGAAATCCTGAAACTGTAGACAAGCACCAATTAAATACTTTCCTTTATAACAGTTGCCTTGGTCATAGTGTCTCTTCAGAGCAGTAGAACACTAATGAAGACCCAGGTATTTATTTAGGATTTTCTACATAAACAGATTTTCTGTCTCTCTATTACTTCTCCTCTTTCTTCTCCCTCCCTCCCTCTTTTCTTATTTCTTACTCCTATCCTCTCTCTTTCTCTACATATACTCCCCCACACACTTATCCACAAATGTTTGGAGTCAGAAATGTTTCAAATTTAAGAGTGTTCCAATTTTTAGAATATTTTCAGAGACTTTATTGGTTGAGTGCCTCTAATGAGAAAAATCTTAAATTCTAAATGCCTTGAAATGCAACTTTTTGAGCATTAAATAGAAAAATAAAAAAAAATTAGATTTTTTGAATTAGGGTTTTCAATCTATGATTTAATATAAAACAGTAATACACATATAAAAATGATGGAATGAGAGAAGCACAGGGTGTGTGGGAGACACACAGATGGAGATTCTGAGGAACTGGCTCAATTCTGGGGGCTGAGCAAGCTTATGATCTGCTTTCTGCCTCTGGGCACCCAGGAAAGCCAGCAATGGGGTTCAGCCCCAGTCTGAAGGCCTGAGATTCAAGACAAACTGATGGTGCACATCTCAGTTCAAGAGCAGAAGAAGATGGACATGCCTGGTCCAGTGCAAGGCAGGCAAAAAACCAGGAGATTCTTTGTCTTCCTTCTTTTTGTTCTGCTGGATGGAACCTGCTCACAGAAGACATTTACTTGACTGTATTCACCAGTTCAGACACTAACCTCATCAGGAAACAGCCTCATAGACACACCCAGAAACAGCATCGCACAGGTCCTCCTTCATCTAGTGAAGTTGACATAAATTACTGTCGAGGGCTAGAGAGATGGCTGGGAGGTTAAGAGCACTGGCTGCTCTCCCAGAAGTCCTGAGTTCAATTCCCAGCAACCGTATGGTGGCTTATAACTATCTATAATGAGATCTGGCACCCTCTTCTGGCATGCAGGCATAATGAAGGCAGAATGTTGCATACATAATAAATAAATCTTTTAAAAAAAGAAAGATTAAGAAAATAAAATTGCCATTGAAGTTACAAGTAGATACCCCACTGTCATTCTGGGTTCTAGGTCTATTCTCCTCAGTCCACCAGCAAGCAATCAGTATCTTTCAGACCAAATGCTCCCCAGGACCTTAAATAAGGTTGGAAGAGGAGGTCCAGGTGAAGACAGAGCCACACCTTGATTTTACCCTTGTGATGCCCTTTATGGAGCCCTCTCTTCTGAACTACAGGTCTGTGTGCTGTGTATTCTGTTTACCCAACAATCTTGTGCTCTACAGCAAGAAAGCAAATACATCTCAGAGGTCAGAATGCTATTGAAACCTAATGTCCAAAATTAGTGTTATTAATAGGGGAACAACTAACTAGGTATTATGTGTCTACTAACAGGACAAAACTGGATAAGACGTCCACAGTATTATTTACAGTATCTCAATCAGATGAGATTGTAGTTACCAAGCTTTTAGATGATCTGATTATATATGTTTACCCAAATACATAGAACTATAAACTAAAACAGATGTTTACTCTCTATGCTAATTATGCCTCAATAAATCTATTTAGGAAAACAAGGCTTTAGGACCTGGGGAGATAGTTCAGTTGATATTGTGTGTGTTGTGCAAGCATGAGGACCTAGATTTTGAACTCCTGTACCCATCTCCTGGCACATGTCTGTAATAATAATGCAGGTGGGGGTGTGGGATAGGCAGATCCCTGGAGTTTATTGGCCAAAAAGTAAGGTGGAGAATGACAGAGGCCTGATGTTGTCCTCTGGTCTCCTTACACATATGTGTGCATTCATGAAAGCACACACACACATAAAGAAAGAGATTAGAGATAGATAGATAGATAGAGAGGTGTGAGTGCATGTAAGTACGGGTACACATATGCATACAAATGCATACTCCCAGGCATACCTCAATTTTCACAAGTTAGCAGGGCTTCTTAAGTGACAGAATGGGATATATTTAGAATGTGGGACATCCTTCATGACAGTTGGCCTGATCTCTTCAATGGGTCAGTGTCATGGGAAAATAAATGAGGGAGCTGTCCTAGAGCAGAAAAGACTTAAGAAACACAATCAACCAATTTACTGCATGAATCTTATTAAATTCTTGTTTCAAAGAAACAGCTCTGAGATATTTCTTATATTACAATTATAGAAATTTGAATATGAAGTGAGTTTTAGGTGATATTAGAGATAGTGCTAGTTTTTGTTTAGGTGTGAGGTTGTTAATGGGAGAAATTTTCTTTTTGGCAGTACATATTGAAAAGATGAATTGTCGTGATGTTTTTAATTTACTATGAAATGGCTCAGTTAAAAGGAAAAAACCTGGCAAAGGAGTGTAGTTGTTGAAACTAAGAAGACTGGGGCTCATTTTGTCATTTTTTCCCTTTTCAAATTAAAGCTGTTTCTAATTAAAGTTGAAATTCCAGCAAAAGAAACAAGCAGCAGGAGAAAGATGCTTCTGGGCCTGCAGAGTTAGCTGTAGCCTGTGGCCCTGGGGTGGGTGATGGACTGTGGAATATGGAGCTGAATGGCTGCTGTAGAAACACATCTGTTGTAACCAGCCTCAGCCAGTGCCACTGTGGCGGGGAAGGGCCTCTGGCTACTTTCGTTTCCTTCAGTGCATACATGCATGAAGAAAGGTTTGTTTAGAACCCTGCTGGCCAGAAGCATTACCATGTGGGTAATGGACCTGCCACAACCAAGCCAAGTGTCTATATGATCATGGGATCACAAGCTTTAAAAGTAACTCTCTTTGTGTGTCTGTCTCAAAAAGGAAGATATTTCAACTGCAAACAGTTGAAATGCTGTCAATTTCTGTTCTGGCATATCCTGTATTGTGATTTTCCTTAGGCTAGTTGATACTAGAGTGACCATTGGAAGTTTTGGGGATCCAGCTGAGAGGAAGCAAATCTGCAGTGTGCCCAGCTGGTATTTAGTGACATATTTCCCGTAATCTGCTGGTCATCCTATGGTTGGAAGGGCTTGTATAAATATCTCTACTACACACAGTGTTGACCGCCTGGCTTTATGACACAAAGCCTCAGGGCCAAAGATCATAAGAATGAACCCTATGTCCAGCATCAGAAGTATTTTGGTGGCAAAGAAAACAAGGTAAAAAAATGAATAGCCAGAAGCTAGTATGTGTAATGTCTATCTTCCCATTTGTCAGTTGTGGAAGAATGTAATTGGAGAATTGGGTACTTGATCTCTGTTCAAAATAGAATATTTATCCTATCAGGAATATGCTTAGCTTATATACTTATAAAGATACAGTTTTTAAGTAGGTATCATAAAGCACAGAGTTTATCTAAATTTTTACATTATTGGGTCACAAACCTTTAGTCTTACTACAAATGATGAGTATGTTTCCTGTGCCATACATACACCAACTATCAATATTGAAAAATAAGTTCTAGGCAAACCAAATAGTGTCAACTTGTAATCCTGGCTTCTCTAGAAGTTAAGACAAAAACATCCTTGGTTCAAGGCCTTTTAAAGCTACAAAATGAGTTCAAGGTCAGTTTAAACAACTTATTGAAATACAAAGTAAAAAGACGGTTGAGTAATAGAATGCTCACCTTGCAAGTGTGAAGTCTTAGGTTTAATGTTCAGTAACACACACACACACACACACACACACACACACACAGAGAGAGAGAGAGAGAGAGAGAGAGAGAGAGAGGGAGAGAGAGAGAGAAGCCCATCATAAGGGTTGGGCAGTTTGGTAGTTGTAATGCTATCTTTTCCGATCTCTGTATAATTCCAGCTATTTAAAATTTATAAGATCCTGCTATTCATCCTCTGCCTCATTCCTAATTATTGCATTTTTTTGAAACAGGGTTTTATGTAGCCTAAGCTAACTTTGAACTCATGATCTCCGATTCAGCCTCCCAGATGCTAGGTTGACAAGTCTGTGCCACTGTGCCTGGTTATAATTTTGAACGGGCTTAATATAAGAAGCTTTCGCCATTGCGTAAGCCTTCGGTGCAGAATAAGAAGACAGAATCATTGTCACTCATGGCACCATGGCCCTATGGCTGCTCCAGACAGCTTACCTCCAAACTTCTTTTATTTGAGGGAGTGGTAAATCTCTATCTTAAGTGAGTGTTATTTTGGCTCTTCTTATTTTGAGTACCCAAACAGGATTCTAACTGAAATATGCTTTTGCCCTTTGACTCAGCAATTCCACTGCCAGGAATTTGTCCTACAGATATTTCAGCACTGTACAAAATGATGTGTGGCTAGGGTCATTCATTGCAGCGAAAGATGGGAAGCAATCTGGGTCCTTCCATGGGGACTGGTTAAATAAATTGTCGACATCCATAGTGATATAACAGGTATCATGTATTTGGAGGAAACACATGCATCAGTGCGAAATAATCTCTAATGCATGCTGTTAAGAGAAAATAGAGATCACTATGAACGATGCTTACACAGATATAGGTGTGTGTTTGTATATGCATAATGTGCTTTTGCAAGGAGCCGTAGGAGTTGGTGTCTCAGGGGAATTGAATGACTTGGGAGAGGATGGGGAGGAGGGGACATTTTCACTGTATTTTTTTTTAAAGTAATGATATGAACTTTTAAAAATTAGCTTTATTTGTTTTACATTTCTACTCTTCTACTCCCTCCCCCATCCATTCCTCCTCTGTTTCTGTTTAGAAAGGAGCAGGCCTCCCATGGATACCTTCAAAACATGGCATATCAAGTTTCCATAGGACTAAATCCTTGTATTAAGGCTGCGCAGGATGATCCAGGAGGTTCCCATAGCCAGTCAAAGTGTCAGGGACAGCCTCTGCTTCCACTGTTAGGAGTTCCACAAGTAGACTGAGTATACAACTGTCACATGTATCACATGGGCTCCTTTGAAAGAAAGTCTCACTATATAGCCCAGGCTGGTCTCGAATTCAAAATCTATCTGCTTCTGCCTCACAGGTCCTGGGATTATGGGTATGTACTATCATGTCCAATTACTTTGCATTAAAAAAGGAATATTATTCACTTTATTTATTTTTGACACAGAGTAGTATAGGCCTCTGTGGCTTTGAATTTACCAAGGATGATCATGAACTTCTGATTCTTCCACCTTCATCTCTTGAGTGTTGAGATTATAGACCTGGGCCACCGTGTCTGGTTTATATGGTGCTAGGAGTCAAAGCCAGGGTCTTGTTTGTGCTGGGAAAGCATTCTGCCAGCTGATTCCACCCCCAGCATCATTGTGTAAAATTTTAAACTATTATGAAAACATTGAAAATAGAAAACATCATCACATTTTTAACACTTGTAGAACAAAACATACTATTTTCTCAAATATATTCTTTCAGATTAAAGAATAATAAAGATCCTCCAGGTTACCCAATGATGGGTGTGCCCCATGTCTGGCATGCCCAGGATACTTCTCATCTTATGTCCCCTGTTCTTGTGTGACCATCAGTGATTTCACTTCACTCTTACTGTCCGGGTGCCTGATCCCCACTGCACATACAATGCAGCCAGGATGAGACTGTAGCCTCATGGGAACTAGTGTGAAGCAAAAAGTGAATTTTTAGCAACAAATGAACGTCAGTGAATTCACAACAAGAGCCCCCCTAGGGGCTGTATCAACTGATGACGGCTCACTGCTTTTATTTTCTCTGGTTCTGTCAGTTGCTGGGACATTGCCTATTGAAAAGGATGGTACTTGAATTTCTGTGTTGTCTTATCTGAGAATTTCTCGCTTCATCTTTCTAGCTATATAATATATATACAAATATCACATGTACCTATGCTGATTCACCATTGTAGAACCTTCCCATGTCACATTTTCATCCTGCCTCAGTTTCCTGATTGTGAACTCTCTGCCCTAGCACACAAGCAGAGTCACTGTTTGTCAAATGATCAAGTGAACTGGGTAGAGACCTAGGCTAACATCTGGTACCCTCTTCCCTACAGGATTTGGTTATCTTTGAGACTGTAATCTTTGTGAAGACTCAACTAAGTTCTGTAACCCCATAGCAGGTGCCAATAAATATCAACTCAATGCATAAGCAAATAAATAGATGAGTGAATGAAGAAGTTTTATGCCAGCCCTCTGAGGACTAATCCCATTGCTAGTCTACTCGGCCTTGCCTATGAGGGCAGAATTTTCACACAGGTAGAGGAAGTGCTAGAGACTTCTTGAAAAACGACAGACAGCATCTCACAGTCTTTCAGGGTGTTCCATGTGTCTTGGCCAAGTGCTCCTCTGCCAGCTGCTGCATTCATGATGAATGAAGTTCCCATGTTGGGGAAACGTCTCTCATGGGGGTTCTCACATTTTGATAAAGTCCAAAATAAATTAAGAGAAAGTAAATGCTGTAATAATCCCTAAATGCCACAGCTATTAATAAAAGCCTAGTCATTATTACTCTCTTGGATTGGGGCACAGTAAAAATGTATTTTGGTTTAGTTCATAGTTGCAGTGTCTTCGAGACACTTGTTTCTTTCACCCAGGAATGCCTGTCAGGTTTAAGTGAATGTGATGTTGCTTTAGGGAAGACCTTGACTTAGTCAAGATTTTAAGTACTGCCTTTTCATTTATTATTTACTATCTTGTCTCCATTTACCACTATAGCAATCGTTTACCACATAATTGGTTGAGATACTCAAAGGCAGAGACCCAGCTGTCCCTTTGGTGGGTGTCACTTCCTCTAGACCCCTTTAAGACAGTGCTCTTGCAGTGATAGGGCACTAGTACCTCTTCATCTTCCTCCAATAACCACAGAATGATGAGGGGTGTGTGAATTCTACTGCACACCCATGGAGAAAAAGCGAAGAGACACCCAGGAGGAGGGTGTGGGAGGTGGGTTGAAGCTGCCAGAAAGAAGATGGAAATTAATTCCCAGTTCTTCCATTTTCTAGCTGGGTGGTCTTAGGTCAGAACCTCATAAAGCCTCAGTATCATCTGAAGTAAATGGGGTTGACAGTAATAATAGCTACTGTGTAGGATTATTGTATTGAAGCCACACAGAGTATGGTGGTGACTATGCTATAGCTGTGTAGACAGGAGGCAGAGGCATAAGGATAACACAAGTTCAAGGACAGCCTGGTCTATATGGAGAGTTCTAGGCCCCCCAAGGGTGCATAGCAAATCCTGCTTCAAATAACCCACAGCCACCACATTGACTGTAAACTATTGAATGAAGGCTCTGGCACATAATAAATCCTTAAATAGGGTAAACTCTACCCCAAAATGCTTGCTTTTTTTCCAGATATATTCAAGAAGGCATAAAAAGACATCCTGGGATGTGTTTTGGTCAACATCAATAACTCCACATTCAGCTTGGGATGAGTCTCTTTATTGGAACAAAATCTACGATGAATAGGCAGACCCTGGTTCCGTTAGGGAGATCTGTTCTCTAAGTCACATCTGAAATGCATCCTGGGAATAATCTGCTTCTTTGAGTGCTGAATATTCTGAACAAGGTAAGTGTTTAACTCAGTTTGCTGGAGTCCAGAGCATAGACTGTAAAAAGCAGAAGACAGAAGATCCTTTGGTAGACAGAGTTAGGCACAAGTGTCTTGTTCAGAAGTAGGTCATGCCCTCCTGCCATGTCTGGTTGTCAAGACACAGCCTAGAGCTCTCTCCTCTAAAATAGGACCGTGTGTACCAGATGCAGGGTAGATCTGTGCCCATAGCCTTGCCTTCATTTTCCTGGGCTGCTGTAAAAAGTATCATGCACTGGGTGGGGTCTTAAACAATGCACGATGGTCTCTTATGGTGCCAAAGACTGAGACACCAGGGACAGATGCCAAGATGGTCAGATTCTGGTGAGTGCCTGCTCTTGGGTAGCAGAGACTTGTCCTCACAGTGGCTCTACATGGCAGGAAGAAAGCTAGAGAACATTCCAGAGCTTTCTCATATCAGGGAAATATGCCCATTCATCAGGGCTCAGGTCCTCATAGCTTGATCCAGTTACTTCCAAAAGGCCTTATTTTGAATTGACACCACATTGGAATCAGGGCTTTAGTATATAACTTTTTGGAGATATACACATTTAGTCCACTGTGAGCCTACAAAGGGCTGGCATGAGCCTCAGATTAGCAAGTCACAAGCAATGACCTCAGAGTTTGGAGGTTGATTTGTACTAGGCTGAGGGACCTATCTAAATCCTGGTTTTCTCACTTGTGACAAAAGATAGTTTCTGAGGGATTTTCTTTCTTTGACATCTTATTGGCTGATAGAGGAAATGCTTGTTTTGGTGATCTGTTCTTGTTGGTCAGCTTCTCATCATTACAAAATACTGATGCCAATAAACTAATAAAAAGAAGAGAGATACCAGGCTCACATTGTGGTAGGTCCAGGACATGATTTGTTGGTACTATTAGTTTGGGTCTGTGATGGTGAACCGTAGTAGGATTGTGTTGCAGAACAACATGGGACCAGGAAGCAAAAGAGAAGCAGTCTAAGGCCTCTGTCCTTCTCAGACACCTGCCTCCAATGATCTAAATGCCTTCCATCAGGCTCTGCCTCTTAGAGGTTTACTACCTTTTAATAGTACCCTGGGGCAAACCCTGTGACACAAGGGCCTTTAAGGGGTGTTGAAGAGCAAGCTGTCAGCACTATACTTTATGTATTGCTGTGTGTCTGCTTTCCACTCTCTTTAGAGCCAGAGACTAATTTTATTTATTTACAAGTTTTTCCTTTTCATTTAACATACCAACCCCAGTTCCCCCTCCCTCCCCTCCTCCCCTCACTTCTCAGCTTCCTCCCTTCCCATCCCCCATCCACTCCTCAGAAAGGGTAAGGCCTCCCATGGGGAGTCAAAAAAGTCTGGCATATCAAGTTAAGGCCAAGTCCTTCTTCCTCCCATAAAGGCTGAGCAAGGTATCCCTCTGTGGGGATTGGGCTCAAAAAAGCCAGTTCCTGCACTGGGGATAAATCCTGATCCCACTGCCAGAGGCCTCACAAACTGTCCAAGCCACACTGCTGTCATTCATATTAAGAAGACAAAGTTGGTTGCATCCCATGCAAGTTCCCTAGCTGTCAGTCCAGAGGCAGTGAGCTCCCAGTAGCTGGGGCCAGCTGTCTTTGTGGGTTTCCCCATCATGATCTTGACCTCTTTGCTCATATGAGCTCTCTTCCTTTGCTTCAGCTGGACTGGATGCTTGGCCTAGTGCTCAGCTGTGGATCTCTGCATCTGTTTCTGTCAGTTGCTGGATGAAAGTTCTGTGATGACAAATAGGATGATCATCAATTTGATTACAGGGGAAGTCCAGTTCAGGTGCCCTCTTTACTATATCTTGGAGTCTTAGCTGGGGTCATGTTTGTGGATTCTTGTGTATTTCCCTAGTACCAGTTTTCCCCTAACTCCAAAATGGCTCCCTCTATCAAAATCTCTTTCTTTGTTCTTCTTCTCTGTCCCTCTCCCAACCCTACCATCCTGGTTCTCCTCACACTTCCCCTCCCCCTCAATTTACTCAGGAGATCTTATCTATTTTCCCTCCCCATGGGGAGCCATGTTCTCTTAGGGTCTTCTTTGTTACATAGCTTCTCTGAGGTTGTGGATTGCAGTCTAGTTATCCTTTGCTTTATGTCTAATATCCGCTAATGAGTGAGTACATATCGTGTTTGTCTTTCTGGGTCTAGGTTACCTCACTCAAGATTTTTTCCCTAGTTCTATCCATTTGCCTGCAAATTTCAGAATGTCATTTTTTTAAACTTTTTACTGCTGACTAATACTTCAGTAATACTTCATTGTGTAAATGTACCACATTCCTTTTTTTCTTTAATCCATTCTTTGATTGAGGGGCACCTAGGTTGTTTTCTGGTTACCAGAGACATTTTTAATGCAACCACATAGTAGGCAGCTCCCAAGTTTAAAGTCAGCTCAGCCATATTACTGATAAAACATGGTCGGTTGTCACTATTGCTTTCTTGACAATGGTGTCAGGTATGATGGGAGAGGTTGGGGCAGAAGTCAGACAGGGACATAGGCCAGGCATGTAGGACTTCTTTGTAAATAATATATTAACATTAAGGAGGCTGGAGAGATGCCTCAGAGGTTGAGAGTACTGTCTGCTCAGAAGTCCTGAGTTTGATTCCCAGCAACCTCAAGGTGGCTCACAGCTATCTGTAATGAGATCTGGTGACCTCTTCTGGCCTGCAGGCATACACACAGGCAGAATACTGTATACATAATTTAAAAATAAATCTTTTAAAGTTGATACTTCAATGGCAAGTAGAGTGAGTTGGGGGTGGGGAGGTAATGGGGTATCTGGGGGAGGGATGGTGTTCCACTAGGACAAAGATCTTGTCTGCTGCTCTATCCTAACCCCCAATACCATGTAGGCAACAGCTAGTTGAAAGGGCGAGTGGAGATCAAGTTCCTGAGGTCCCAAAGAAGCTGGAAGACAACCAGGGCCTGACTGTGCTATTTCAGAGACTCCGAGCAGCAGGGAGAAGTTTACAGGGGGCTTGGGAAGTTTGAATCTGTCTTCTACCCAGGTACTAAGTGTAGGTCATTGTTGTTTGGGATGCACAGAGGACAAAGTGTGGGCAATGAGGAGGAGAAGGAGGTGGAGGAGAAGGAAGAGGAGGAGGAGGAGGAGGAAGAGGAGGAGGAGGCAATATGTGTGGAGATCTGAGCCCAGTGAGACAGACTGAGAACAATTAGAACTGGACCCCACTTTGTGGCACGTCATGGTGAAGAAAGGGCACGCCCACTTCTCTATTCTCCTGCTCATTGGCTGAGGAGCAAACATCCTTCAGGATGCTACATTCCCAGTACTCGTGGTTGGCCTCTTGAGGAGCTGAGCACAGAGCTGAAAAAAAGTCCCTGAGAAGAGGAGCATTAGAGATAAGGGCCGCCAGCCTTTGTTATACACCTTACCCCTTTGTTATATACACTACCAGTGAGCTCAGAATGGGTGGAGAGAATGGGGCAGCTGTCAGGATGCCTTCTGCAAAGGCACCACAGGGCAACAGATGCAAGTGCATTTGGCTTCAGGGTTTTGAGGTTTGAGGAGCTTTTTGGATGAGAAAGTGATTTCCTCTCCCTTTCTATTACACAGACGTTTACTACCGTGGCTTGGTTTTCTGAGGTGCAAGCAGGCTGAGTTTATCTTGCAGGCCGTTGGAGGTATCCTTGGATTCACACTTGTGAATAGGAAAAACAGCGGCAAGAGCTAGTGAAGAGGGACTTGCCAATATCCCAGGGTATCCTAGAGCCACATCTGTTCTTCAATTCATTCTTTGTTGAGCCCAAAAGCTGGGCCTCTGTGAACCTGGGATAAGGACTTTACCTTCAAAGGTGTGTGTGTGTGTGTGTGTGTGTGTGTGTGTGTGTGTGTGTGTGTGTGTATGTGTGTGTGTGTGTGTTTGAGCCAGGCTCTCAGTGTCTCAGTTTGTCTGCGGCTCTCAGTGTCATAACATCTATCTTTTTTCTTCTAAATCAGGCTTATGCTGGGTGTCACTGTAATGCTGTGAAAAGGGCCAATGAGAAAGAGATGAGCTCGTAGGTATGGAGACCCATAGAGTTAGCCCAGTGAATGCTATAACATGAAGACCAAGTGACAGAGGCTGGAAGTCAAAGCAAGTGACCTTGACATTTTATAGGCAGCACAACCTGTCCCTCACTGGTTTCCCCGGAAGTCACCTCCTGTGTAGCACAGTGCCATCTTTGGCTGCAATTACATCTTTGCAGGAGCTAGGGGCAGCCTCCACTTCTCCCGTGAGAACTTTACCCTAAGATCTTTTGTTTCTGTGTCTACCTGCAGCACACTTTTAGGGGTTAGGAAACAATGTGACTGGGCTGTAGTTGGAGGTTGTCTGTCTTTTCATAGTTGACACAGCCTTGGACCTGATCATTAATACTGGAAGGGGATGGATTGGACTGTGTGTGTCTTTGTGCTGGTGTGTACTAGGTACACATTCCTGCAGACCTAGAAGTTGCTGCCTTCTGTTCCATTACCACCTCTCCTTCTCAGGTGGCCAGGGAGCTTCCTCAGTTAGATCTAGGCTGCACCCAGGCTGCCTTCCCCTAGCCCAGGCCCCTTGTTTGCAAATGAAAGTTGAATGCCCCTTCAGCCTCAGGGATGTCAAGCTGCCAAGCCTGCTGCCTAGGGTTAGGCTGGGCAGGGTGCTACAGCTGGTAGACTAGGGCATGCAGTGAGTCCTCGAGCCCAGTTCTGGGCTTGCATCTAAGGGCTGGAGACCGTGGTGTTACCAGCCCAGGAGATGGACTGCTAACCTGCTTTCTGTGACTGATCCACCTAGAAATAGGTGTTTGCATGCTAACCTGCTTTCTGTGACTGATCCACCTAGAAATAGGTGTTTGCAAGCAAACAAATAAACTCATTCATGTCTGCTTAACCCCATATACCCCAAATCTCTCTGAATCAGCTGGCCACATCCCACTTTGTCTCAGGATCCCTGATTGCTTTGGTGACTGTAGATTCTGTATGGAGGTTTGGGGAGGTGGAGCTCTGTCTTATGGCCTAAGCTGCTCCTCAGCCCACCCACACTTCTTCCTCCCTCTCCTCTTTCTCCAGCCAGTGTAGCCTTTTAGGGTTATTAGATTTAGCAAATTAAAAAAAAAATCAAGTAAATGAACATTTTTGTTGTGGTTTGAGAACTTCATACATGCATATAATGTATTTTGATCAACTCAACCTGTGTTTCCTCCCTCTCAGTCCCTCCCCACTCTTTCCTCTCAGCTTTATATGTTGTCTTTTTTTCTCCTTTAAATTGAAAATCAGCCTTTTTCATTCAGTATAGTCTGATTATGGTTTTCTCTCCCCCCAACTCCTTCCAGATCTTCCAGACTCATCCAAATGCACACCCTTTCTATCTTTTATTAGAATACAAACAGACATCTAAAATAATAGTATTTAATAATAATAATAATAATAAGGTTAAAATAAAAGCAAAACAGAAAAAGACGAGAGCAAACAGAGGGAATAGAGTCAAAGAAGAAGGACAAGAAGCACATATGGATGCAGACACACACACACAATCTCATAAAAACACAAAACCAGAAGCCATAATGATTTGTAAAGTTAAAAAGACAAAACAAAACAAAACAAAACAAAACAAAACCCTGACAAGACACAAGGCAAAGAACCTTCAAAAATACCATTGAGCTCATTTTCTGTTGGTCATCTACCACTGGCATGGTGCCTGCCCTTAATAGTGGTTTGTATATCGAGTCAGAAAAAAACTAAATTTTTATTTGTGAGTAGTTATCAATTGGAGATAGCTTCTGGGCTAGAAATGGGGCATGCATCTATTCTCCTCATCTGGTCCAGAGTTAGGTAGGCCCGGTGCATGCTTCTACAATGTCTGTGAGTTCATATGTGTGTCTGTCTTGCTGTGTTTAGAAGGTCTTGTTTCCTTGGTGCCCTCCATCTGCTTTTTACTGTCAGGGTTTCCTAAGCCTTGAGGGGAGGTATTTGATGGAGACTTCCATTTAGAACTCAGAGTTCCAAAAGTCTCTTACTCCATACATTGCCTGGCTGTGGGTCTCTACATTTGTTTCCATCTACTGTAGGAGGAAGTTTCTCTGATGATGGCTGATCACTGATCTATGAGCATACCAGCTATTTATTGCTGTGTTCTATAGTATGAGGTTTCTGGCCTGATAGGCTGGTGGTCCAGACTCACAGACCTGCAGTCCCAGACCAACTAGCCCCAAATAATCACACAAAGGCTTGTATTAATTTCATGCTGTTTGGCCTATGGCTTAGGCATATTTCTAGCTAGCTCTTTCATCTTAATTCAACCCATTTCTTTTAATTTGTCTTGCCACATGGCCTGAGGCTCACCTGTGTTACTTTGCATGTTGATTCTTGGGCAGCTGGATGGTGTCTCCTGTGACTCCACCCTCCTTTCCCTATCTATGCTCCAATTTCCTCACTCACTTCTAAGATGCCTGTCATAGGCCAAGGTAGTTTCTTTATTCCCAGCATACAGAAAGATATCCCACATCAGTGTTTCTGTGTTCTGTTTTTAAACCCACTGAATCCACTTGGTGCTACTTGTATGTGCATGGTATAGGAGCATCTCCTGGAGCATGATCATCCTCATAGGGACCACATCCCTACCCCAGCAGCCATTAATTGCCAATAGCTCCTCAGCCAGGGTGGGAGTTCATGAGTCTCTCCCCATCCTTGTGGGGGTCATTTTTTTTTATAGGATTTATGCTTCCAGCCCTTTGTACTCCACTGAGACCCCAGCTTGGAGAAGATCCCCAAAGCGGCTTCTGAGCCAGGCTTGTTCCCAGGGGTGCACAGAGAGTGCAGAGTTAGGGACAATGGAAAGACTTTTTTGTTTCTTGACTATGGATGTGACTGGAACAGCCGCCTCAAGCATTGGCCACCTGGTTTCCCCAGCACGGTAGGTTATATGTATTGTCAAACTGTGAGCCAAGAGAAATCCTTAAGTTGCTTTTGTTAGGTAGTTTTTCATAGCAACAAGAAAAGTAACTTACCATAGGCAGAGCATTATCCTAAAACTGTATGTGTATTAATTTATCAAACTGTTTATGAATATAGATATTAATATGAGTTCCACTTTACAAATAAAGAAACTGAAATGTGATGAGCTCCCAAATGGGTGTCATATCGACCTTCAGGAAGACAGTTTGTGATCCTTAAAGACCCAAAGACCGAGCATCCTTTCTGAGTTTCTCTTGCCCCGGACTTTACTGAGGGCAATGCAGTGTGTTTAAAGCACAGACCCCACATGATAAAGCTGTGGATTCAAGTTTTCATTAACTGTACCATGTTGTGCTGGTAAATATGTAGCCACCAACTTTACAGTGTTTGTCCATTTCTGTTGTGTAAATTCTCCCCAGGAGGATCTATTTCAGACTCCATTCATTGTGAAGGGAGAGACACACAAAGCCATCTCACCTCACATGAGCCAGTGTGCACCAGTTTCATCAGCCACGGAGGTTACAGAAAAAAGAATGTTTACCTTTCAATGGGAGAGAATGAGGGTCATTATATGAGTAAAATGCTTGTGCTAAGCCCACAGCGGGTCTTTTTAAATAGTGTTCCAGTTGTTTCCTAACATAAACTGTCTCATGTGTTGCTTGGCCAAATTTGGCTGTGTGCTCAAGTACACAGTAGGTCCAATTAATGCTGAATTGCCCTAGTCTCTATGACCTTCCCTTCAATGACACCTCCTTCTTTCATGCTCTAGACCAGCTGTTTTCAACCTGTAGGTCACGACCTTTGGGAGGCTCAGATGACCCTTTCACAAGGGTCACTTAAGACCATCGGAAAACAGAGATTTACATTATGATTCATAACAGTAGAAAAATTACAGTTATGGAGGAGCAAAGAAAATAATTTTATGGTTTGGGGTCACTACACCATGAGGAAATGTCACAGCGTTAGGAAGGCTGTGAACCACTGTTCTAGGGATGCCTGCTTTGTCAATGATGCCTCCCTAATTATCCTTGATCCCTAGAAGATGGTCAGACATCATCCCGAGGATGATGGGAGTTGATGTTTGATCTGATATCAAGAGTGATGTGCTTACAAGAGGGAATGGGTGGGACATTGCATTGACTTGGCTGAGAACTTTACTAAAACTGGATTTTACAAAGAGGTCTGTGCTTCTTCCTTCCTCCAAACTACTGAGTTTAAGTGGGAGAGTCTCTCAGGAGTTAAGCTCTGGGGTGTGTGGGGTGTGGGGGTGTGCAGAGGTAGTTGCCACCTTCTGGCTGGAAGGTACAACTTCCAGGACTAGCTGTGGGCCAGGGCAGGTGTGAGGGCTTGAACATATCTCTTAGGTTTGGGCAATAAATCACTTTGCTTTTAAAATCTTGAAGGTGACCTGTTTCATTCAGCCCAGGCAGCCAAGCAGCAGATAATTGAGCACATCCACAGAAAAGAACTTGGACAATCGATTCATCAGACAGATGTGCCAATTATCCTAACTTCTTTATACCTTCAGTTTTACCACCTGTAGGATGAGAATAACAACTCCTAACTCACATAAGCTTTCAGAGGATTCAATGTGTTTAGTTTATTAAACATTTGGAATGGACCTGCCATTTACCGAATGTGAAAAACGTTAGCTACTGTTGTTATTATAAATTGTACTAAGAGGTGAGAAAACTGTCAGTTTCCAGAACCCTTTCAGGAGCTGGAGTGGGGTGGCTGCAAGGAGCTCTTCTGAATAGGGATCTGCCAGTGCTCCCTTCTTGCTGGGCGCTGTTAAAGAAAAAAGCTATTCAGTGATACTTGTAAAGGCACAGGCAGACAGGTTTATTAGGGCCAGTTAGATAGACTGACAACTGCAGCAATGGTATTTTGCTGCCTAGGATACAGATTGGGTTCATCCTGGATACAGCAGGGCAAATGAGACTTTATAGCCAAGGGGTAGAGCAGCTTCAATGGATGGGAAATTACTGATCACCATCAGGGCTTAGGAAACATTGGGCTAAGCCTGCCTAACAGGCTTCTGACTGAAGAATGCCTAGAAGATGGCCAGACATCATTCTGAGGATGATGGGAGTTGATGTTTGATCCGACATCAAGAGTGATGTGCTTACAAGAGGGAATGGGTGGGACATTGCATTGACTTGGCTGAGAACTTTACTAAAACTGGATTTTACAAAGAAGTCTGAGAAAAGATTCAGAAACTTGTGGCCTGATGAAGAACATTTGTCAAATTCAGAATCCAAACTGCTTCAGGGATCTCCCCTCCCACCCCCAGATCCTGGTTGGTGAATACTCTGATCCTGCATTAGAAGTGGATATATACCCTATCTAGTACTGTGGTCAAAGAACACAGGATAGCTCCATTCAAGTACTAATGTTTTCGTATCTCAAATGAGTTTCTAAGTTCACAAGAAGCTCAGGGCTTATTCTGGACAGGCTACATTAAGGACGAGGCAACGAACTGCCACAGCAAAGTGTTGGCCTTCAGTTTGGCTCTGTTTTCTTTGTCTAGAAGCTCTTGGCTACAGGAAAACCACCAACCACTCTGAGCATCACGGTTCCAGCTGTAAGATGGAGGGGTGAGCCCCATCACCCCTGAAAGTATTTTCCATCTTGAAAAGCTGCTCGTTCTGTCTCTTGGTCATGATGATTAGCAAAGAATGTCGAAGCTGAACCTTTAAGGTCTGTATTTTTCGCTTCTGCAGCCCTGGATATGACATCTGCCTGGAGAGACTCTCTGAGGGTCAGATTGTTCAGCATCATCAGGAAGTACCTTAGATCCTAATGTGAGAGGCAGGAGAGAGTAATGGAGGCTGAACTTGAGGGGCATGGGAAGAAGGGGTCAGGAGGGCATCTGAGGAGGAGCTGGTACACATATGCATGCATGTATGACATGCAGGGACATAGTTCCTTTGTGGTTTCCTCTATTGGGAAGATCTTTGTCCCTGATATCTGTGTTTCAGGTGCAACTGTTTAGCATGGAGTTCCCCCCATCTCTGTTCATTAGTAGGGATGTGAACAAGCTGAAGAAGATGAGCCATTTTCAGAGACCACCGAGAGAGGGAGGGAGGAGTCTTCTATCTTTGGACTAACTAGATGTGTAAATCAGTGTCTTAGGGTTTCTATTGCTGTGATGAGACACCATGACCAAAAGCAAGATGGGGAGTATAGGGTTTTTATTTGGTTTACACTTCCACATCATAGTCCATCATTGCAAGAAGTCAGGACAGGGACTCAACCAGGGCCAGCACCTAGACTCAGGAGCTGATGTAGAGACAGACCATGGAGGGGTGGTGCTTATTGGCTTGTTCCTCATGGCTTACTCAGTCTGATTTCTTATAGAACCCAGGATCACCAGCCCAGGAATGGCACCACCCACTATGGGCTGGGCTCTCCCCCATCAATCACTAATTACAAAAATACCCTAAAGGCTTGCCTACAGTTTGATCTTATGAAGGCGTTTTCTTAATTGAGGTTCCCTCTCTTAAAGGACGCTAGCTTGTGTCAAGTTGACATAAAACAATCCAGCACACAAAATAAGTGTGTTTTCTTCTTCTTCTTCTTCTTCTTCTTCTTCTTCTTCTTCTTCTTCTTCTTCTTCTTCTTCTTCTTTTTCAAGACAGGGTTTCTCTGTGTAGCTCAGGCTCTCCTGAAACTTGTTCTGTAGATGAGGCTGACCTCAAATTCAGAAATCTGCCTGCCTCTGCCTCCCAAGTGCTGGGATTAAAGGTACGCATCACCACTGTCTGGATAACAGAGACTGTTCTACTCTTTCTTTCCTTCCTTCCTTCCTTCCTTCTTTCTTTCTTTCTTTCTTTCTTTCTCTTTCTTCTTAAAGGCAGAGTTTTTGTGTATATTTGGAATGGTTTTGAACTGGTCTGGTACTGTCTGTCCTGTAGCTCACTTTATAGATTAAGCTGATGTTTGTTGTTATTTTTTTTGAGACAGTACCCAAGATGGCCTAGAGCTCACCATGAAGCCCAGACTTGTGATGTTATATTGTATATTTAATAAAATCAGCCGGAAATATCAAAGAGCAGAATCACCTACAGTCAAGCCATGAGGGTCAGAGAGTGGTAACCCATGCCTTTAATCCCAGCATGGGAATGACTGAGTGGTGACCTACACCCTTAATTCCATCACTCAGGAGACAGAGAGATTTCTGTGTTTCTGTGAGTTCAAAGCCTAAAAACAAAACAGTGGTAGCTCACACCTTTAATCCTAATTCTCATTGAACCCAGAAGTAAAACAACTGGGCAAAGAAGATATTTAAGGCAGGTGTAGGCAGACATTCAGGAGTTCTGTAGGAACAACCATCCAGTCAGAGGACTCTAGGTGAAAGCTTTTACCCTGTTTGGTCTGAGAAGTTGGCTGTGTGAGAATTGACTATGGTCTGTGTCCTCCCTCTGATATTCCAGATTTTCCCCAATATTTGGCTCTGGGTTTTCATTAAATACTGACTAGAATTTGTGCTTTACAGACTGGCTTTAAACTCATGGTTATCCATTGCATCAGTTTATTGAGTGTTGGAATTACAGATATGAGATACCACATCTGGCTCAGTTGGAATTGCTTCGGACCAACCCTCATCTTCACTGCTCTATGGGTCAAGCCTGTATGGAAATGGAACAAACTGAAGGGAAAACAGAGCAGAATGGAGAGATTTTTCTTGTGGCATAATTTGAGCTACATAGAGCTAAACCTAGAACCATCCTTGGGCTTTCCATTTATTTGTTCTGGCAATTTCTTCCTTTTGACCATCTCAATTTGAGTTGTCTTTCTGTTACTTGCTCTTCTGCTAATTTGCAAAGTCCTAGCACACACACAGTGTTCAATGCATGCATTTTCACTTTTGGATGATATGCTAGATGCTTTATGTTCAAGATGGTCCAAGGACCAGCAGCACCTGCATGTCCTAGGAGCTGATAGGCCTATGATAGAGTCATAGAATCATTATCTGTTGGGACCAACTATTCTGGCTTGGTTTGTTCAATGTAGCAGTTGAGAGATCTAACACTTCTGTGTTTAATATACAGTGGATCCTGCTTCTGTGAAGGACACAACAGAGGAATTCTCCAGAGGTGGTGGGTGGTCATGTGGAAATGAAGTAGGAACTGCCCTTTTGGACCCAGGTCCCTAATGTTTGCTGTATCCCATGGTTGGAACCCACAAGGAACCTGAGAGGGAATTTCTACCAAATCTTGCATTACTTTCTTTTTCTAGCACAACAAAATATTTTCTTTCTGTCTTCACAACACAGAATTTTTTTTTCTCTTTCAAAAGTTCACGTCCATCTGCACATAAATACAGCCCAAATCCCAGACTGAATCCATATATATTTTTTTAGTGGACCATGAACTACTTCCAAAATGTCTTGTGAGTTTTCATTTTCCTTCTAAGATTCATCATTGTGCTGAATCAATTTACCCTGGAACTAATCCAGATGTTTCTGAAATCAGTCAGCTGGAAGGAAGTGGGGCTATCGGAAATATTCTGAGGCTTAAGCCTGAGCAAAATACTTTGTAATTGAAACTTCATTCTAACTGGTCACTGTGGGAATTCAGCTCATGGTCTTATGTTTTCAGTAGGCTGATCTAATGTTTTGTTCTCTTACTTTTTCATTTCTCTGAATGATGACATCACTAGGACCCATGTGGCACCTGTGACTAATTATGGATAGGTCCAAATAGCATCATTAGGTTGTTAGCAGGTGGCATAGGTCTGTGTACATAAAATGTCAAGAAGATGGAGGCATCTTTTTAGGGAAGAAGGGGACCCCCAGGGACTTGCTGACGCCATTTGGAGTTTGTTATGAATTTTAACTGCTGACCAAGAATCCCTTTCTGTCTAGAGCTCTGCTGGAGAGCAGGCAGTGGTATGGATAGGGTGGGAGGGAACCAGAAGCTGACCTTTTCTGCTCACCATAGTCAGCAACTCATTAGGGATTCTGCTCAGGCAGAAATATTTCTCTGTTAGCTCATTACAAACTCTAACAAGGTCCCAGTTCTATGTCAGGCCTGCCTTTCTCTTGCTTGGGCTAATGAAGAGCAGAATGGTGGAGCGTTTGGTAACTCATTTCTTACAACTTTGCATTTATTAGTTGGGAGAGCTCTTGGGGCAGGGAGGCCCAGGAGAGAACTGAAGAAGAGATGGCAGCAGAGCCTTTTTGCACAGACTGCAGGGCAAAAGTGCCAGGTCTGGCAAGGCAGCCAAACAGAGCTTTAGATACCTAGAACTTTGCAGGGATCTGGATCCTGCTGTATGTGTGGGATATTAGACAGGTTTCATTTTTGTGCTTGGAAGCAGGTAGTGTCATGGCTACTTGATGGCTGGGGACACAGAAGCAACTCACCATCTTGCCTTAGTCTATAAGGAAAGCCCCCAAGACTTCTGCTTTGTAAGTTTCATGGTTATCTCTCTAAGTGATCCAAAATATATTTTCGTGTTAGTCACTTTGCAGCAGAAAAATGTTCCCTGGATCTTTCATTCCCATTGTCTAAATCTCAGTTACTTTATTTCTTCATCAAAAAAGATCTCTTTAAAATAATGCTACCCAACTAGTTCTATTCCAAGAATTTCTCCCAACTAAAATTCTCCATTTAAAATGTATAAGGGCTGCTTTCTCAATGTCTTGTGAAAATTGTTAATTCACATTCTTCTTGATAATTCCTACTGAATATTCAGGTTCTACCTGCCTACCATAGCTCATCAAAAGCACTGCATTTCCCATGATTATTCCCATGTTTATAGCATGCAGTGAAATGGGGATTAGAAAACTATAGTCTATGTACACAATCTGGACCATCATCTATTTTACAAATAAAGTTTTATTGAGATGCAGCCATGTTTATTCACTCACATATTGTGTATGTTAAATAGGATAACAGAAGATAAGAACAGTAGATCTGGAAAGGAAATGAACACATAATTGCCTTCAATGAAGTTTGATTTGTTAGAATGAAAGAATCTCAGGGCCATGATTGGTCATCAAGGAGGGAGGGAGAACTTAGACAGCAACAATATAGTCCATGGGGATCTAAAACACGGTGGGACCTTGTAGGGAAAAGAAGAAGCTTCATTCAAAGTGTGTGTGTGTGTGTGTGTGTGTGTGTGTGTGTGTGTGTGTGTGAGAGAGAGAGAGAGAGAGAGAGAGAGAGAGAGAGAGAGAGAGAGCACAGACCATGAAAGGGTGTGTATGGGGAGGAGCCTTCAGAGAACCTCTAGCAGAATCCTTCCTGAGGAGTCTCCAGACCAAATGAAGCCCGACACCATAAACTGAAAGCTGTCAAGTCACAGCAGCTTCTTTCCTAACTCTCTTAATTCTGTCCTACAGAGGGGGATGGCTAGATTCAGGCTGTTGGACGTGGCATCAAAACGCAGCAGGCTGGTATTCTGACAGTCAGTGGCAGTTTTTCACCCCAGTAGAAAAGCCAAGTTGCAATGGAAAGCAATGAAGTTCAGAGCCTAGAATATCTATTTACTCTTTTATAGAAGAACGACACATCTGTCCTCAGTTAAACCATAAAATCTAGCATTTAAATTTATAGGATACACTCTTGAATCCTTATGAAAACCTTTTGAGGTTTTTTTTTCCTCTTCTCCGTCTCCACTTCCTGACTCTCCCATGATTCTTGCTCTGAACTCTCATCACATTTCTTGTTTCTTTGATGTTTTTCACTTTCTAAAATTTCAAGTAGTCATTTATTTATGTGTCTGTTTTGCATAATACTCATATGCAAACCCTTGCAGGGAAGAATCTCATTAGAGACATCTCTGTGTCTCTTCAAGCCTCAGCAGAAGGGGAATCAGGAAATAGCTTTGCTGTTTGCACATTCTGGGGGTACCTTTTTACTGGCTTCCCTGAATTATCATGAGGACCTCAGTAGTCCCTGGAAGTTTTGAGCAATGGTATGACATTATGAAGAGTCACACTCCTTCTGCAGTGAGGGATCTAATTTTACTTTTGAATTGGAAGCCAGAGCCCCACTTCCTTAGTAGGAAATGTATCTCAGAGGGAGGAATACCCTGGGACTTCACAAAACAATGACAAGATTATAGTACGATTATGCTGGTAATGTTGTAAATATTTGTTCTGCCTAAGAGTTCAATAAAAAGCTTATTGGCTGAAGGCAAACAGGAAGTGTGGGTGGGGCTAAAAGGCTAAGAAAACTGAGTAACATCTCAGAGCAAACACAGACACCACACACAGAGGCCAGAGTCACTGGAGCTGCCAGGAGACGCAGAGGAAATGCTGCTCTGAGAAGGGTACCGAGCCCCATGGATGAACAAGATGGGTTGAGTTCAGATGAAGGAGCTAGCAAATTATATGCCTGGGCCCTAGGTCAATCAGTGTAAAAGTACTAAAAGCCTGTGTGTGATTATTTGAGGTTAAGTAGGGCTGAGAGTGAGACCAAACCTTAGTCCAGGCCAGGGAAGTCTGAGTCAGAACCATTTACAAACAAGTGATGCCCAACATGGGTGCTATACACACACATAAAACTTGAAAAAAATTTAAAAAGGGTTCTAAAGCACCAAATCAGAGCTAAAAACAGCTTCCGAGTTGTGCCTCTGACATGAGCCATGATACAGGGATGCCCTGGTGAGGCATGTGGGCTTTAATTTCAAAATGGCAGGCCTGTGGCAGGCAGTTTAAACCAAGGCTGGTTCCCAAAGTCTCACAAAAGACTCAGTATAAGGAAGAAGCTGCATATGGTGAATTTAAAGTTTCTGTTCTCACAGGCTAAAAGGGAACAGAGTCAAAGATTGATTCTTAGTAGCGGCAGTGGTTTCTTGGATAAGCCCTGTTTGCTGGAGCCAAGCAGAAGCTTGGCTTTTGAAAGTGAGGCTTCCTGATTCAGCCTTAGAGGCAAAACACTTGTGAGTCTTTTAAGAGGCCCTGCTGCCAAATACTTAAATGAAATTAATGAGCAGCAGACAGCAGTGTTTTACTTGGTGGATATATAGACCCTAAAATTCCCCAGAGTGGTAATTGTGAGTCCTACCAATACCTCTGCTAAAAAGCTAAATTTCAGCTAGACTAGAAGCTGGGTGGAGCCAGGCAGCCACCCTAGTGACACCTTTAACCCTTAATGCTACACTTTGGCAGATTAAGGGTGTGGACAGAAACAGAAATAGAGGAAACTGGGTGGAAGATTAAAGGTGTGAACAGAAACACTAATAAAGGGAGCTGGGTGGAGTCAGCCCCCCTAGTGAAGCCTTTAATCCTTAAGCCAAACCTTGGCAGATTAAAGATGTATAGAAACAGAGCTGGATGGGTCACCCACCCTAGCCAAGCAAAAGGTAGTCAGAAACAGAAAAAATGAGAGATATACAGTAGAGACAGATTAAAAAAAAACTGTAAATGGCTTAGGGTATGTTTAAAATAAACGTAGGCTTGAGAGAGAAAATAGAAAAGAAAAAGGATAAAGTACTTTAAAAAAAAGCAATAGAGGCTTCCGGTTCAGCTCCCAGGACCCAGTGCTGGCTGCAGAGTTCCGGCGCTCTCTGGAGCAGGGGCAGGTGGACTCTGTCCCTGACCACATCCACATCTCCTGCTGAGGGAAACCCCGCCACGACCTCGAACTGAGCGAACCAACTACAGGGGTCTCTGAAGGCGGATTTGGACCCCGCCCAGAGGTCAGGAGGGGGCAAGAGGCCTCAGCGCCTATATCCCAGCCTGGGAGGGAGAGTTGAGTTCCCATTGCTTCCGGTTCAGCTCCCGGGACCCAGTGCTGGCTGCAGAGTCCCGGCGCTCTCTGGAGCAGGGGCAGGTGGACTCTGTCCCTGACCACATCCACATCTCCTGCTGAGGGAAACCCCGCCAGGACCTGGAACTGAGCAAACCAACTACGGGGGTCTCTGAAGGGCAGATTCGGACCCCGCCCAGAGGTCAGGAGGGGGCAAGAGGCCTCAGCGCCTATATCCCAGCCTGGGAGGGAGAGTTGAGTTCTCATTGCTTCCGGTTCACCTCCCGGGACCCAGTGCTGGCTGCAGAAGCCCAGCGCTCTCTGGAGCAGGGGCAGGTAAACTCTGTCCCTGACCACATCCACATCTCCTGCTGAGGGAAACCCCGCCACGACCTCGAACTGAGCGAACCAACAATTGCAGGGGTCTCTGAAAGACAAAATCAGACCCTGAACAGAAAGGTGACAGGAGGCATACAAACCCGAGTGCCACAGCTGACCAGGACCCATCTAATCGTGAACCATTGAAGCCATGGGCAAACGCCAGTGCAAAAAATTACATAATACTACAAAGGACAACATGGTAACTCCAGAAGAGAGTGGCGATCCTACAAATAC
>PVIH01022747.1:0-26432 GCA_004025045.1 Sigmodon hispidus | reverse complement strand
CCTCCAGCCCTCAGCCCTCAGTCCTCAGCCCTCAGCCCTCAGCCCCCAGCCCTCCAGCCCTCCAGCCCTCAGTCCTCAGCCCTCCAGCCCTCCAGCCCTCCAGCCCTCCAGCCCTCCAGCCCCCAGCCCTCAGTCCCTAGCTCTCAGCAACTCTTTTTCCTAACCTCTCTTCATTTCATGGCTTGAATTGTACAGTTTAGCTAACTGTTATTTTAGAGTTGTCCATATTTTCCCAGTAAAAATATTTTTCTAAATAAAACTGTTGAATACTGTGAATGAGAATTCCTTGAAAGAAGCTGCATCTGCTGATTAGATGATTAAAACTATGGTGGTGTGTAGAGGTCCAGAGCCTCATTCCAATTTATCTTGGACAATCTTTAGCCCACTAAAATTCTATTCCCTGCCTCCCTTCTTTGTGTCAGAAAAAACACCCTGTTATTAACAGATAAAGCTGGACTTAACATTTTGATAAACAGATTATTTAAAAAACAAACAAACAACAAAAAGTCTTTTGGAAGGTATTGTATTAACCAAACTGTAGATTTTTCACCAACCAAACAGAGGGCAGTGTCAGGCAACATCTAGGCCTATGGCAGAGTCCTCCCAACCTTGCTGCTATAACCCGCCTACCTGATGCAACCAACAGTGCATTTGCAAAGTACCATGATTTATGGCCAGAAGAAGTTTATGAAATTGCTGCCTTGTTGGAAAATGGAATTTGAGGTCATCTAAATCTGTGTTCCCAGGCCATGGTCACTCACATTTGGCTCCAGAATAAACTCTCCCTTTCTTCTTTGAGGTGAGAGACGAGGCTTTGTGTCAACAATACTTTATTCTAAGTAGTGAAGTGGGAGACAGTGCAGGCTCATGATAAAACCCTTTCCCTCTCACTGGTGAGTGTCCCTAACACGTCCCTCATCAAAAGCAAACGAGCAGACTGACTAATAAAGCTTGCTCATAGTTTCTCCTAGGACGTGTAGAAAAGGAAACAGTATCTACAAAATGCCAACCACTCACAAGAACTACTTCGTACACTAGCTCACGAACACACACAACACCAGCAGCAAAGCCATAAGGAAACCATCGCCTGCACTGGAGAGAGTTATCAGGTGGTAAATGAATGTCGGCCTCATTTTACATTCCAGTGGCAACAGTCAGGTTAGAGGTCAGTAGGCCATGTGGGATTGGTTCCGTTGGGGGATGGATGCAGATGACAGGCTCCTGTCCTCCCTTCTCTATTTTCTCTAAAGATAATAAGAGTTATAACTGTGCCTCTAGTGTTCCTGAAACCTCCTTCACATTAGTGGTTCCGATAATCCACACATCAAGCCTGTGACAATGCTGGTCTCTTTACATCTCTAGCCTCCTGGCCAATGTGCTATGTTAACACGAAATCTCTGCAATTTATGACTTTTCAGTTCTCTATGAAGGGACTCTCGCCTGAGTCAACATTACCAGAGAAACCTTGGAGCTTTCTGTGCCTAAAGCATTTTCCCTTTCAATCAGATCACTAAACAAAGAACAAAGAACATTTTTACTCCCGTCAAGATCAAGCAGTAGAATTCTAGTAGGAACTGGCTTAGCCAACATGGCTACACACAGTCAGGAAAGAGCACACTGCTTTCACAGAAGGCAGGCCTGACACAGAATAGGAGGAGCAGGGCTTTCTTAGCTGATGCTGTGAGGCAGCAGTGGCCTCAGAAGCAGTACCCCACCTCCATAGCAAAACAAGACACAACAGACACCACCATTTTAGGAACAAAAAGTCTGGGCATTTATTTATTCATCTAAGGTGTGTCAGTCAGGATAAGAGGCTACTGGGTCCCACAGCAGGAAGACTTAGTGACAAGCTACAGAGTAGAAACTCACTGTATTATGTTGTAGAATGTGGAGATGCAAACTCTAGCCTGAAGGAAAACCCTGCCACTGAACACAACCCTTAGAAAAGGAATGTTGCCGCTCACCACAGCAGCAAATTCCAAAGTTTGGGTCTCAGATGCAAAGGAGGATAGGAAAATTGGGATGTTTCAGCCTCTATAGTTGGAGGCAGGAAGCAGGTATATACTCAGAATGGTAATTGCCAACATGCAAGGACAGCGTTCAGTTGTGCATCCTGCAATGACTGTTGCAGGCCCAGGCCCTTGCTTTAGAATGAGACAGTCTTTCCCATAGCTGCTGTGGAGCCCCTGAAACAGCAGCAGAAGAGGGAACAGCACTGTAACAAGAGGTTAGAAGCTGTCAAGAAACATCCAAGAAGAAGAAAAAAAAAAATCTTCACTTGGGCAAGTTTTTTGGTAGATAAGAATGAAATTAAGAAAATTATAAGTAAAAATTAAAGGAAGTAAATTCCCACTCAAAATGTATGAAAAGAGAATATAAATGCATTAGAAACCAAATGTCACTACAAAGATAATATAAAGCGGATGTGAGAGCTATGTTTCAGGGTGATAAAAAGGTTCATGGGAGTAGAACTTGACTCGTTAAACAAAGGATAGAATTTAAAGAAGTCACTGCCTTTATCCTGAGTGGGAGGCATTTAGGGGAAAGGCCTGTTTTACATAGGGAGCCAGCAACAGATGGACAAATCACTGCAAGAAAAACAGATTTCCAACAGGCCAGTCTGAGCTGATCAGGAAGTATTCGAAGCGACAAAAGCTGATGTGGCTTAATGAACAAAACAGTGAGTGATGGCTGAAAGAACATGTCTGTCCTTCAAAAACTACTAACTTAGGCTTCCTATACAGCCAAGGGCATAGGCTATGGCTGTGGTCATGGTTACACATGAATACATATGCACACAAGTGCATGGCTATGTGTATGAATATATGTGTACACAGATACCTACGTATGTATTGACATCTCTGCCTATATATACAGCAATATACACAGTGCATCCATTTCACTGTATGTAATTTTCCTTTTTATGTTAAGTTTCTCTGCTTGAGCTGAGATTACATCTCAAAGCTCACTAATCAGAATCTTCAGTCAGCAGTTGGGTTTGGGAACCTAAGTTAGGGTTTCTGATAAGTTGCCCAAGCTGGTGTCAAGTTCCTGGCGCTGAGCCATCCTCTCCTCTTAACCTCCCAAGTAGTCAGAACCACAGGACTATGTCACTGTATCCAGCCAACTGCATTTGCTTTTGATGAAAAAGATGCTTAGACACTTAAAAAGAATCTATAGATAACCTCTTTCCAACTCTACTCTTTATTTCTTGTTCTAAGATAAGCTTGTGCTATCATCAGAGGGACTAATTTTGTGATTTCTAGCAGATTAGACAGAACAGAATGTTGGCAGCCTGTGGCTATTCAGATGTTCTTCTTTCTAGAATTTATGCATAATACATGAAATAACTGGTGTCAAACCAATTCCATAGGAATATAGAGGCCCTCTGCAACACTGACTGAGCCCCTGCTGCAGGTTTTTGAAATGTAAAATTTTTAGGAATTCAAGAAGAACAAAGTCACATTTCCTGACACTTCAGGAACTTGTGAGAATGTAGCAGAGACTGATAATAAACAATCACCCTTTCTAAAGGAGCATGTGACATTTGCCAGCTCTGAGATGCATACCTCTCCATGTGTGAACAGTTCTGAACTAGGGACTCCATACCTTTGAACTCGGTGATACCTCCCAATGTCCAGCCACTTCATCTAAATACTTAATCTACATAAATAAGAAGTGAGCAGCAAGGAGAAACTGTGTGAGCATCTACGCAGATGGTGCAGCTCCCAGCCAGAATTCTGAAAACTGTCAGCTGAACTAAGAGACCAGGAAGAGGGGCTCCTCAGAGGAAGGAGCATCCAATACAAACTGAGATACTGGAAATCACAGTGTTGTCTAGGAAGGGTCAGAGTACTCTAGACAAGAACTAAAGAGAAGACAGGTTTCTGACACTAAGACCTGAGACACTTCCAGAGACTACACGTGAAAGGAACCCTATGTACTGTCAAGTGCTTGTTTTGCCATGAGCTCCCTGAAAGGAAGTGTCCAGTCTGCGGAGAAGGCTTCTGCAGGGTTGGCTTCACTCCCATGGGTGGCTCCCAGAACATTATGGGATGGGTATTACCATTCCCCGTCACAGAAAGGCTAGGCAGAGGAGAAGCAAAGCCATCTCTCTGTCAGTGAGTCAGCAAATGGCAATGCTAGGATCAGAATCTGTTCTTGTGGGAAGGAAACACAACAGGTCAGATAACTCCATGAAGGGTCCAAACCACAGGGTTGGGTCTCAATATCAGAAACTTAGAAAAATGCAGGAGGATAACACAGTCTGTAAAACAGGAGAAGCAAATAGTGATGGTCCCAGAGTAAGGCTATAAGGATGCAAGAAGGTGCACAGAACCACATCATGCACAGCCCAGGCTCTAGAAAATATGCTCAGACAAGGCTCACCTGAAGCAGACACAATGGGGAAGGTAATGCTAAAGCAAGCCAGATTTATTAAGTTTAGGGGAAGAAGGAAACACTGAAGTGCTCCAGGCCTTTATAAGAAGCAGTTTTCTCTAGGGTCAATCTCAGATCACTCACTGTAAGATGGGAAGGAACCCTAAGGGTGACAGCTGCTCTGAGCTGCTTTTCACACTACAGGAAAGATTTTTTTTTTTTTTACATTTTTATCAACAAATTGCTTCAAAGTCAAACTGGTGTCATTGTGCTGGTATCAACACATTCTGCAAAAGCAGAAATGGCTCAGAATTAACAGGTGTTATCTTTGTGGACTTACTAAAAATGTTCTATGTATATTCTTTAAAAGATGTTGCTAGTTCTTGAAGAAATTCCATGCACATCCTTCATGGAGAGGATAGAGGAAAAAATGGGGGAAAAGTAGAAAATGGTAAAGAAGACAGGTTGGCTTTTTTTATTGTCTGTTTCTCCAAAAGTCCTAGAGCCCCAAGTGCATCATCTCTGGATCATGGCTTATTGACAAGGAAGCCTACCTTGAGGAAGCCTTTGGTCCCTAAAGCAAAGACACATTATGCAATTTATGAAACAGTTTGAAGAGAGGTTTCTTACTGATTTTCCCTGATATAAATGTCCAAGTTTCAGGAAAAGATCTCTTATATAAAGCTATAAATTTCCTAGAGACATGAACACTATCTAGTTCATCAGATATTTATTTAGCACATACTTTGAGCCAAGTACAATAATAGGCAGCAAATTAAAGTTACCTAATGCTGTAATGTTTCAAAACTAGACAAAATGTTCATTCTTTCATATAAACAATTAAAAGACAGATCATTTCTGTGGCAAAGATAGAGTTCTGCTTGTCATAGCTAAGGACATAAGAGAGCAATGGCCTTGTCTATATACCACAAATCAACTGCCAGGACTCCATCAATATCCTAAGATAACTGTTGGTATATGCACTTAATCAAAATGTCCCAGGTGTACATTCTTCAAAACTCAGTGTTTTCAGAGCTCAGTGAGTGGAGAATGCTAGCTCAGTACTCTTCAGATCCTGGGTGTGACCTCCAAGGACCACAGAATAAAAAAGAAAATAAAATCATTGCTCTGCAAAATGAAGACACTCTGCTCCAGGCCTTAGCATCCTGCCAGCCTTCCACAGTACCATTTCTGTGTGTTCCCCTGTTTTCTCAGAAGATCAATTGGAATAAAGCAACAGAGAAAATAAACAGTTTCTGTCTTACTTTTCATCTCTTTTGAGTACAAAGCACAGTCTCTTCATGCTCCTAATCATGTAGGGTACTGCCCATAGCTATATACACATTTGCTTTAAGAAATACAGAAACAAGCCAGGCATGGTAACTTGACACCAGTCAAGAAGATAGGATTGCTGCAAATTCCAGGCCAGCCTGGGCTACATAGTGAGATTCTGTCAGAAAGAAAGAAGGAGAGTGTGACTGAGAATCCCTGAAAGAAACTATGTCAGCAAAGCCTGGGGAGTTTGGGACAATGCAGGGTTGGGGGCCATATTACTTCTTTTGGGTTCTATTTAGTTCCTAAGGAACTGCCCTTGCCCATCTCTGTGTCAGACCTGATATACTGATAAATAGATAAAAGCCTCCAAATGTACTAACTTAACAAAACTCTACCCTCTACCATGGGAAGGGCTAAGGATGTTAGCAGCTGACATCTGAGGCCCATAGATGAGAATCCCCCCATTTTGCTGTAGCCCACCTCTCTGATATTTCTTGCTGTAGCCCACCTCTCTGATATTTCGACCAAGGTAAGCCTTGACTTATAATGTTCTTTGTTCTCTTGCTACAAATCTCCACAAAACTACACCCATACTAAAAAATGTGGAAGTAGAGAGATCTAAACTGTGTTTCTGAGGCCATGATTTGGCTCTAGAATAAACTCTCTCTTAATCTCTTTGAATTGACTGCTGTGTTATGTATGGAAGTATGGAGGAATGGAGGGAGAAAGGACTGGCTTAATGTCTTCTCTTATTTTATTATTTCTAAAAGCTGTATTTGCCCACACAAGAAAATCAACTTATTGTTAGAGGTATTGTGGTTTAAAATATTTAATTTAATTTCGCAGTGGTAATTATCTAAATACTCCTAAAATATAAGGAAGTATGCTCATCCGCCCATATCAAGACTTCATCACCACCCACAGACCCCAGCACTCTCATGCATCGTCATCAACAGCTACCAAAGGAGAGTCTAATCTCACCAGTCTAAAGCAGAAGCTGTTGGACTCTGAACTCTGAGCTGATCTTAACATCCTGGAAGGCTGAGTGTCCTTCATTAACCTTAAAAAACTTTATGCCACTTACCTCTCATGGGAGATTTCATGGCAGCTTCTACCATCCCCACCAGGAGCTGAAGACTTTTGGGGTCTTGAGCCAGCCCAGATGCAAAGGCTGCCAGGGCATCTGCGTGACGTCCAAGATACTGGAGGGCAACACCCTGTCGGAAGTATGCCTGGAAACACAGAGAAGATAACACAGTTTTTATTTATCACATTGTTGTCCATGGAGATTCTTTATCAGGGCTCTAAACACAGTAAAGGGTTCATGACCAAACAGCTCATTTTTTTCTCAACATCATAAACTGTAATTCTTTTATGAACTTACACTTAAAATTGTCTTTCATTTCTCATACACACTGATTGTGTTCTATTTTGATAATAATTCTCATACTGCATCTAAATATTTTAAGACACAGTTCTTGGGCTGCAGCTTAGTACAGCTCAGTTGGTACAGTGCCCACCTACCAAGCATGAAGCCTGGGTTCCCCCACAGCACCACATAAGGTCAGCGTAGTAGCCAAACAGAAATTCTCATTCTCAACTGGCCCTGGTAGCCATGCAATTCTAGCACTTGAGAAACATAGAAAGAAGGATCAAGAGGCCAAGACTGTTTTTGGAAACACAACAAGTATAAGACACTCTCGTAAAGGATGGCTGTTTGGAGATTTCCTGGTATCTTCCCAGGTACATTAACAAAGGAGAATGAAATGCAACTTGTGTTACATGTCCCATTATATCACGTTGTAGTCTGCTTCTCTGTTGTATGATAAAAGCACTGACACAAACCAGCTTTGGGGAAGAAGAGCTTTTATTTGGCTCATGAATTATAGTCCATCATCAAGAAAATGCAGAAGTTCACACACACAAAGCAAGCATATATCATTGTTTTAAAAATGAGTTTGGATGCCCACATCTATTGTTTTGATTGATTGTTTTGTTGTTTGAAATGTGACTTCACACTGTAGCCCTGGCTGGTCCCCACCTCGTAAGCTGTTCTTTTGTCTTCCTAGTCACCACACCTGGATACATGCTTTGTGGTGTTTCAAGCATATTTTAAAAATTACCTAAAACATGTATGGTTTTCTTCAAAACAACCAAGACTATTGTCCTCTCTGCATCTTTTAACCAGTTTGTTTTAAAATTTATTTAAAAAAAACAAAACAAAACAATGTGAACAGAGGAGACAATTTTCTTGAAGAAATTATCAGAGTTGAAAACATTTAGCTACAGAATTCTTTTTAAGTTCTGTTTATAAGCTGGGCGTGTTGGCACTCAGGAGACAGAAGCAGTTGGGTCCCTGTGAGTTTGAGGCCAACCTGGTCTACAAGAGTGAGTTCCAGAACAGCTAGGGATACACTGCCCTGGAAAAAAAAAATCTGTCTGTGTGTATGCTCCAGTGTACATAGGTGTGCATGTGTATGAGGGTGGAGGTCAGACTCAGGGGTTGCTTTCTGGGACAGTCTTTCTCCCTGGTACATTAAGCTCAATGATTAGGCTGGCCTGGCTGTTCAGCTTCTGTCACTGCTGAGAACACAGGCAGGGCCATCACACAGTTTTTTATGTAGACTGAGGAAGGTTCTGGAGCTTTCAAGGTAAGCAGTTTGAAGCCAGTTTTGTGAAGTACAGTTTGCTTTTCAAGCACACAGACAACAATCTACTGAACAATCAGGGTGTTACTCCAGCACATGCACACATGAAGACAAAACACCCCTCATATAAAAATCTAATTTTAAAAATTACTAATTATTAATATACTTTTTTGTACAACATGTGTCACTAAAATAACTGGCCTTACTCTACCTACTCTTCCAGGACTGTTTACAACATAAATTTAACCTTGTTCAGTTACACACAACCATTTTCACAAATGATATTCATGAGATCTAATTAAAGTTTCAAACTCTGAAAACTACGGCTTAAAACAGATGTCTGTACTTTCTTATCACACAAACACAGAGAGAAGATGAAAGCAGATTTATGTTCCCACGTAAATTCACTTATTTCATTTTGTAGCAGTATGTTGAAGGAAGCAATCTGAAGAGGGTAAAGGAGGATTCTGGGTTTCTACCAAGAACTAACCCATAAAGAGGATTAATGCTCAGACAATTGTGGACCATTGTGTCTCTATGGGTTTAAACTAGCAGAAGCTGTTAAAATGAAGGTGTAGTAAGACAATAACCCGGAAGTGTGTTTTCCTTGTTTCCTCCCACTAGGCTTGGCCATGTTCCCATCTTTAATGTGTTTGCAGTCATTGTTTCATTACTTACTCACGTCATACAGTTCCAGTAATTCAGGACACCTAGAAATAACCATAGTTCTGTGGGTCTAGAAGGGATGTATAAGGCTTAAATACTTATATGCCCTGGTTTATGTAAATATACAAATATAGCTCTCCTATGTGGCACAACCAGAAAGTCCCAGGACCCAGGGAGGCTGTGCAGCAGGATTACCAAGACTTAGAGGCCAGCTTGATCTACAAAGTGGGTTTCAGACCATCCTGAGCTCTAGGGTAAGAGCCTATCTCAAATTAAATAAATAAATACTTTAGAGAAAGAGAGAGAAGGACTGCACACACACACACACACAAATGTGTTGGGTATCTATAAGTAAGAATTACTGCTTATGGGGAATAAAGAATATATAGACTGGTTTCAGGTATGCATTATAAGAAACAAAAATCTTACATTTTTAGTCTTAATATTGAAAAGTTCTTATATGCTTAAAACAAACCATTGATCTCATTTCACTGAAAAATCAATGATTTCATAGTTTATGAAGTAAACTAAAAGCATGTTTTACATTGGCTTACCCCAGCAAAGAAAGCCAAGTTCAATAGCAAACGCAAACTGTAAACAAATTTTCAAATAAGGTAAAAGGCAAAGATGGGCATTCAAGGTTGTCTTCTGCTCTCACATGCACAACACAACATATCTATACACACACAGACATGTACACACATACATAGAGGCATGTAAACTCAAACACATATGCATATACACACAGAGGCATGTACACACATACATAGAGGCATGTAAACCCAAACACATGTGCATACACACATCATTTAAAGTTGAAGTTTTGGTCTCAAGTGACATGACTGTGCTAGGGACTCTGCTTTTTTTCTTCAGACTCAAATAGAGACGAGAAGGATAACACTGGACTTGTGCTTCCCACAGCTTTAGGTTCCTTTCTTCAGAAGCAGAGAGAAGACTCAAGGGCCTTCCTCAGTTCCCCATGCCCTCAAGACACTGCCAGTGCTCAGCAGTGGTCAGATGGGATGAGACATCATGTCTAAACAACATGTTCTACAGTAAGTGGGCACTAAGTGGGGCTCTCCCAGTTCTTTCCCCAGCAACAGGCCACTACAAAATAAAATTAATTCTTCAGATTTCTGTGCGGGATAAGCTACAATAGAATTTAAGCTAATAATGATGAAACCTAGATCATAGTTTATTGTGACAGATTAAAGATTTTAGCATAGCACCTGACACAATAGAATTGGCCTTCTTTGCTAGACTCAAGGACACAGATTCTAGATTAAAAGAATGTACAGAATTCCAATATATAAGTATTAAAAATATTATTTACCCTTCTGTGCGGTGTAGGTAAGTAAGTCTACCTTATCTTTCCCACCACATAACTTCCAAAATAGGCAAATATAGCCTGGGAGCCACATCCAGTGCCCTGGCCTAGATTAGCTACAACTGCAGTGCAATCAGCCTCGAGGCTACCACTAGAAGCTGCCCTGCGGTCCCCACCCCACATTATTCAGCCTCTCCACTCATTCAGACAGATCCTGCATATCATTCTTCAGGGTCTAGGTAGACGGGTCATCTATATAAAAAGTAAGGAGAGAAACATCATAATTAAATGATATCATACATCAAATGTACTAAATAGATATCTAAAGAATATTCCATTTGAATATCAATGTATATTGTACTCAGTAGCAAACAGAAGCTTTTCTAAAACAGACCACATCCTGGAGGCACTAAGCTAATCTCTACAGATTCAGAAAGAGTCAAATAATTCCATGTATTCTACCTGACCATAATCCAATAAAACTTAAAATTGACAGTAAACAAATCTCTAGTAAATGCATAAATTCATGGAGATTAAACAACTCATTACTGGATGATGAATAGGTCAAAAAAGAAATCAAGACAGAAAAAAAAACTTTCTGGAACTCAATGAAAAGAAAATACAACAAAACCTTTGGGACACAATGAAAGCTGTCCTTTGAGGGAAATTTATAGCTCTTAAGTGCTTAGATTTAAAAAACAGAAAGGAATGACTTAATGATACAATTCAAAATGTGCAGAAACAAGAACAAACCAAACCCACCCACAGTTGATGTCAAGAAATAATAAAAATGAGACGTAAACCAGTGACCTGAACAGCAAAGGAAGCAGTACAACTACAGCAACAGATTCAATGTATCTAAGAGCTGGTGCTTTGAGAGGATAAACAAGATCAACGACCCACAGCCCAACTAATCAAAAGAAGGAAGAGAGGGTCCAATCAGAAATGAACAGGAAAACAACAACAGCGAGCAAAGAAATTCAGAATGTTCTTAGAGGATACAGTAAGCTGGAAAACATAAAAGAAACGGATGAATTTCTAGCTTCAGCAAAACAACCAAAATTAAATCAAGACGTCAGCAACCTAAACAGACTCATAACAAATGAGAAAGCTGAACAGTAGTAAAAAGTCTTTCAGCAAAAAAACATCCAAGCCCAGGTGGACTCATAGCAGAATTCTACTAGACTTTAAAAGAAGAACTGCAGCCAATTCTTCATAAATTACGAGAAAAAAAAGAGTGAACACGAAAACTTGTTCTATAGACTTGTTCTGTCTATAAAGACAAAAAAAAAAAAAAATAGAGCTACAGGGCAATATCCCTGATGAACACAGATTTAAAAGTTCTCCATGCTTGCAAACTAAATGCAGACATACATTAAAAAGATTATCCACCATGATCAAGTTGGCTTCATCTCTATCCAAACACAAGGATGGTTCAACATATACAAGACAATAAAAGCAATAGACTTAAAGACAAAAATCATATGACCATCATCTCAACTGATAGCAAGAATCCTTTGACAAAATCCAATGAGCCCTCATAATAATAGTCACAAAGAGAATAGGACAGGGAACATACCTCAACACAATCACAGCTACATAAGAAAAACCCACAGCAAACATCATCCTAAATGGAGAAAAACCTGAAGCAGTCTTACTGAAATCACAAAGGGGACAGGAACATTCACTGTTCCCTCTCCTTTCCTTTTGTATTTATTTATTTTAAAAAGTCTTTTTTTCCCCATGTATCCCCCTGCTCTCCCTCCCTTCCCTCCTCCCATTCCCTCCCAGTAAGTTTTCAACCTCCTCTCTCCCCATCCCTCGGTCCCTACCCCCAAAAGGGCAAGAAGTCCCAAAGTGGGTCATCTCAGCGTGGTGCATCCACTCCAGGCAGGTCCAATGTCCCTACTCCTTTTCAATACTGTGCTTGACACACTAGCTGGAGCAATAAGGAATATGAATAGGGAGAGAAGAGATCAGCCTAACCCTAACTGCAAATGACATGATATACTAGAGATCCCAAAATTTCTACCAATAAACTTCTAGAAACCATAAACAAATTCAGCAACGTAACAGGATCAAGAATCAACGTGCAGCAATCAGCTCCTCTATACACCACCATCAAACAGCAAGAGAAGATCATACACATACCCACTCAAAACAGCCCCAAAGAAAATAAAATATCTAGGAATGAACCTAACCAAAAATGTGAAAGATTTTTACAATGGAACCTTAAACCCCTGAATAAAGAATGACAGTAGAAAATGGAAAAATATCCCATGATCATGGATTGGTAGAGTTAATATTGTGAAAATAACAATTCTACCAAAAGACATTTACTAATTCAGTGCATTCTCAATCAAAATCCACTCCTCATTCTTTCCAGAAATATATGTCTATTTTTTTAAAAAAAAAAAAACCTATCCTAAAATTCAAATGGAACCATAAAAGACCCTGGATATCCAAAACTATCCAGCAAAAAGAATAATTCTGGGGGGATCAGCATCCCAGATCATAGCTGCACAGATGTACAGTATTAAAAACAATATGGTACCAGTACAAAATTAGACATGTAATACCAATGGATCAAAATCAAAGACCCAAATATGAGCTCAAGTAACTTCAGCCATTCAATATTTGACAAAGACAATTAAAAAAATGCAGGAGAGAAGAAAAAAAAAAGCATCTTCAACAATTGTTCCTGAAAAACTTGGACATCCAGATGCTGAGGAATTAAAGAGATACAGCCACCTAGGCCTACACTGCACAAAACCTAACCCTAAGCACTGAAACTGAAAGAAGAAAGCATAGGCAGTTATTCTACATAAAACACCTATAGGAAAAGACTTTCTTTACAGAACTCCATTTGTCCAAAATTTAAAGTCAACAACAATTGACAAGCAGGACTTTATAAAACCAAAAAGCTTGACAGCTAAAGGAACAGTCAACCATGTAAAAAGAACGAGTAGAAGAAAATCTTTGCTGGCTACACATCTGCTAGAGAATTTGCTGTGGGATATTGCTCTTGTACAGTGCAAAAAAATGTTGCTCAAATTGGTTTAATAAAACAGACTGGTTAGTAGCTAGGCAGGAAGTAGAGGCAGGACAACCAGACTAGGAGAATTTTGGGAAGAGGAAAGGCAGAGAAGCAGATGTCAGCCAGACACAGAGAAAGCAAGATGAGAATGCTGGACTGAGAAAAGGTATCAAACCACAGGGCTAAATATAGATTATATAACTATGGGTAATTTAAGTATAAGAACTAAATAGTAATTTGCTTCCTTTTGGCCCAGCATTTACCATAGTAATTATTTCATAAACGGCTGCTGAACTGGCCAGGTAGAACAGAAACATCCAACTACCAGGATTAATATCCAGAATATCTAAAGTACTCAAAAAGCAAAGAGTCGGGGAAAAAAAAGAAAAAAGCAGCAACAACAAACCAACTCATTCAAAAAATGGGCTGTGGCTTGATCTGAAGAGGGAGTTCTCAAAAGAAGAAATAAAAATGACTAAGAAATATCTTTAAAAAACCCACAAAACTATTCATTGTCCCTCACAATTAGGAAAATGTAAATTAAAACAACTTTGAGGTTTCATCTTTCCCCAGTCAGAATGGCAAAAGTCAATAAAACAAGCAACAACAAAAGTTGGAGAGGATATGAAACAAAAGCATCCTTCTCATTCATTGTTGGTAGGTGCTGTCAGATATTTGTTTAGGATACGTCACATTCATTTATGCTGTAAAATATTTAAGGATGCAAAGATGTGTTGCATACATACATGGCATACATAAACTCACACAGGAAAAACAATTATATGCATGAAATAAATCTCAAGAAATGTTTTAAGATATTGGCTGAGTCCAATCTCTGGTTCATTTACTTGTTCTCTTGCTCCAACAAGACTTAAGCAACTGGGAAGCCATATAATTGAGCAACCCACTTGTTGCTATAAGATTTACAGATAAAATTCATTATAGCTGACAAAAAGTGATTTGATTTACTGAGTCCAAAGAGATAACAGCAGCCCCCCCAGGAGCCACTGCCAACCCCAACCACAGTCTGAGTCAGAGTGTGCAGGGATGCGGCTGTTAGCTATGGCAGCAGGAAGTTGGCATCCCAGAGCCTGTTCGCTCCTCTTCTATCACAGTTCCCACAGAAGCCACTTCATCTGAGAAAGGAGAACATTTTGGTCCCTTTACCGGGAGCAGAGGCAGCATTGTGTCACATGGTGGGAAGGCAAGCCTACATTTGATGCACAGGTACCCTCATAGGCCTCAGGCCATCCCCTTATTCCACCACGGACACCACTTGTTAGGCAGAGGCATCACATCCAAATGGGGATGGTCATAAAGGCTATGGATGTGACAAGCTGCAGCAAATGCTAACTCAGGATTGTCCCTGTATTTCAGCAATAATAAAACCTATCTAATGACTAAAGCATTTGCTATTTGTTGCTAAAATTGTCAGGATGATTAGCATTTTGTTTGATGAGGTGGTCATCCAGAGGGTTAAAGGACAAACAAGTAAACAGTGACCAACAGCAAACTAATCACTCACCCTGCAAGGACCCCTAGACACAGCAACAGACGAGTGTGCTGCTACATTGGATAAAGAGTGAAGTTCACATGTACAACACGTATTTACTTAATCCAAGCATTTGCAAATAATTTCCTTTTTGACAGGCTTACTCCTCACTTTCAGATGCTGCCCTTGAAGATCCCCAGCTGCCTTATCTATTGTGCATGACAACGATTCCTATGCTCTCATCAATGCTTCATAAGCCAATGACTACCAATTTTCTCCTTGTTTTATTTCAAGAATTAGGGAAAATAGAAGTGCTGATCCTGGCTCTTTAAAAAACAAGAATATTGACTTACAATGTAAAACAACACAAACACAGTCAGAAGTAAAAAAGATGTCATGAGGTGAGGCCAGAAACCCTGAAAGCCTCTAATACTGATGCAAATGTAACAACTACATGCACCTGTTTCGAGGAGGGGAGAACACAACAGGACATGACTTGAGAATATGTAAGCTATGATTTTAAAAGGATAGGCAGGGCTTGAAGTTTTTAACACTCCTTACTGAATGGGATCCATTTTCATACCACATAGGCCTGGGTGGGAAGGAAGGAGTCAGCAGGAGATGAAGACTGAAGACCTATCTGTAGGAACATGAAATACTCCTTCCTTCAGAGGCTGTTAGCCTAGTTCACACATTATTAGCATTGAGTCTGTATATTATGAGGCCCAAGACTGATAACTATCATAGACTTTTAAAAAGAGTTCATTATTGTCCTATTAACTCCCCTACTACAAATTTTCCTTTTATGGCATAGATGCATTTCTTTTAAAAATTTTTCCCAAGCCTTCCTAAGTTATTCATCTATTTCCCAGTCTATGTCCATGTGTTATTGCTTTACCAGACTTAACCTCAGCCATTCTGCCCCATGCATGGAGCTCTCTGGATAACCATCGTACACAAAGTTGTCCCCTGACACTGAGCACATGCCAACCATCCTGACTGCCACACTTTTCTCTGATCCACACAATGTCTTTGATGAACGAACTAATGGCATGCAATTAGCCTCTAAATCAGCATTTTGTGTGGGAATTGTTCTAGTTGTAAAATTCAAACCATGGAGGCCGAAATGAAGGAAAATCAGAAATGACACAGACAATTTATGAACATGAATATTTAATCTCTATTCCATTACAACCCTTGATTGTAGAACAATTTTTAATGAATCGGATAGAGAGAAAATTCATTTCATTAACCTTTCATATAAATGTATTATTATTGAACCAAACGGGCCACTGTACTTGGAACTCAGTTCGATGTTAATTAGATTGTGAGAGCAAGGCTTTAAATCACATAGAAACAAAAGAAGCCTTCAGCAAAGAGCTTGCTTGTTTCTGGCTACAATAGAATTTGCTACACTTCCTTTATTTTCTAATATTTTCAAGTGAGTTTTCTCTTGCTTCTATTTGCTGATACTTTAGTATTTAAATTTTTTAAAAGCCTGGATAATCAGCAAAGAGCACGTGGCGAATGCTCCTCCTGCTTAGCTAGGCATGATCTCTCCTCCCTCTACAAAAACTACACTTCTATTTTTTACTTAAAAAAAAAAAAAAAAAAAAATGGCCTGACTTATTCTGTGTTGAAAGAACTGTGAGAAATCAAGGATTGTTTTAGAAAATACCATCATGTTTTCTAGAACTCAGGAACAATAAACCAAATCTCCTATATTTTTGGGTGTGAGCCTAGCCTTTAACTGCTGAGCCATCTCTCCAGCCCCAAACCAAATTTCCTAAACACAGTATTTCAACTGAGTCTATGGCTATGAGATGTTTTTCTCTCACTCTTGGCTTTCAGTTTGCCCAGAGTCAATATCTAAAAGGAAGCCACTCTAAATTCTAATTGTCCTATCAGGTCAACTATTTCTTCTCCCAAAATTAATTTTAGATTAATCATATCAAAAGTATTATTAGCTAAAGAGTTGTTAGAAAAAATAGCTTGATAAGCAGGTTTTTCTTTTTTTTTTTTTTTTTTTTAAAAAAAAAAAAAAAATGTCAAACCACAATTTAAATAAGTGGATGCCACTTCCATCCAGCACTGCTCAGCTTATGAACATGCAAACCTCATCTGGAGTTTTTCTTCTAAGCTTTAAAAACACAATCAAAGGTGTCCAAGCCCCCACCCCCACACCCCAGCAATGGCTTTGAACCTGCCATTGGGTTTTTTTTCCATGGCTTTGGCACAGGGAGCCTGTAAACTCAAGCCAAGAAGAAAACTAGGGAATTTGCTGACCTCTCCAAAAGCATTATCTGGTTTCAGCATGAGTTTGTGGTCCGGCCTTGCCAGCCTGCCTCCAGCCAGAACACAGAGACCGTGTGCTTTCACACATAGCGGGAGTAGGTGTGACTACTGGTGGGCAAAGAACAAGAGTAGACCAGAAAACTCGACCACCGATGAATGGAGGGGATTAAAGTGCCTCAGTTCTAGCTGATTCAAAAGGACTCCTGGCAGTCTGCATCCATATGTAGCTGATGCCGCCGGGGTTGATGTGAATCAGCTCCTTCCGGGATGGTCTACGAAGAAAAGTACTACTATTAGCAGCTACAGACCAGGTGGGATGCCCCGGAGCTCCACATAAGGCTTCCCTGGGCAGAGGTGACTCCATCTCTACTCTACTCTTTGGCTAGCAATTCTTACTTTCTATTCACAACAATTCAGATGAGCGTCCACGGCACTGCACCAGGGCGATGTGCACAGCCACACTTCTGAGACAGCAGAGTTACTTGAAGTTTTAGGAAAAGAGTATTTTAATTAATAAACTTCCAAAATATATTTGTATGCATGTTGGTCAGAGGACACACTGATTCTTTTCTCCTGTATTCACTTAGGCTCCAGGTCAGCAGGCATGTGTAACAAGCACCTTTATCTGTTGAGCTCGATAGCTCCATAAAGGTTTCTAAGTTCACAGGGAAACTGAACAGTAAGTGCACTCCCTCCTCCCTGCTCCTGCAAACTCCTCTCAGGGAAAGGAGCATATACAAGAGAAACCTGCTTGTAGAGAAAACAATGGAGCAACATAAAGAATTCAAGAATGTTTTTATGGCAGGCAGTTAATAAGATTTTATTGTGGCAGGATACCTAGCAAAATTTCCTGTTCTGAACATTTTAAACACTAATTTGAACATATTAAATAGTTTTTGTAATTCTCTGGGAATGGCATTTGTGCAAACAACTACTTTCATCATATTCACTCCTCACCCTAACTCCTTCCAGATCTACACTCCACTCTCTGCTCTTTGCTTTGTGTCATCTTTTCTGGGGTTTGTTTTGTTTGTTTTGCCAAGAGCCCACCAATCTGTGCTGTCCATACACTCATGGGTATGCAGCCACCCTTTGGAGCAGTGGTTCTCAACCTTCCTAACGCTGCGACCCTTTAATACAGTTCCTCGTGTTGTGTTGACCCCAACCATAAAATTATTTTTGTTGCTACTTAATAACTGTAATTTTACTACTGTTATGAATCTTAATGTAAATTATCTGTGAATTCTGATAGTCTTAGGCTACCCTTGTGAAAGAGCCCCACAAAGGGATTGTGACCCACAGGCTGAGAACTGCTGCTCTGGAGAGTGGCTGACCAACTAGGAGCCACAAACCTTAAAGAAAACCAACTCCCTGCAGCCACCCACTATCAATAGCTCCCCAGCTAGGGGTGGAAACTCATGAACCCCTATCTGCTGCAGTTTTAATCATCCCCATCTTGTGCAGATAACCACAGCTGCCTCGAGCTCATGAGGGACAACAGGGTTTGCACTCACACTGAGAGAATAATCTGCAGCAAATATACTGTGTACGGTCTAGAGAACAGAAGAAAAGGGAAAACAGAGCAACACCAAGAGCTGGTGACAATGCAGCACAACTGGAATTCTTCTACATAAATAATGAAACACGAGTATCTAGAAAAAGGATGGGTGGCTTCTTATTTATTGACTTTAGACTTAACATTTGATCCAGACATATCACTCCTAGTTTTTATCCTAGGAAAATAACACTTTATAGCCACACAAAGCCTGTAGATGTTTATATCAGGTTTACTCATAATTTCCCTCTAACTGTAAACAATCTGAATGCATATGGACAGGTGGATGCATAATGGTGCTTAGACAAGGAATCATCACTTGGCAAGAAAAGAAACAACCCAGAATATACAAGAGCAAGAGTGAGTCATAGGTCAAAGCTAAGGAAAGAGCCCTTTTCCAATGGCCAATGTCCTGCACTGTTCTACTTATATGACAGTTTTGGAAGTCACTCTGTCATTGCTAGGGCACAAGGGTTAGGAAAGAGTGATTACAAAGGGTGGGGGTGAGGGAGCTTGGGGATATTAAAACATGTTAAAACTCAAATCAGCACACGCACACACAGTGGCTGGAAGGCACTGGGGTGGGGCCAGACAGCAATGCAAGCCTCATTATGATGAAAAGAATACAGAAAGGGAACATATGCCTTGTATAAAATGGGGGGGATGGTAGAAAAAAAGAGATGTTATATAAATGTTATATTCTTATTAATGTGTAGTATTCAAAGACCAGAAGTTTTAAGATTATCTAGGATTAAAAGGGAATTAAATAATAGGGGCTGGCTCAATGGTTAAGCACTTGTCATACAAACAAGAGACAGATCCCAAGAATCCACTTGAATTTCAGCTGAAGGAAGTAGTCTTCCTGCAATCTAAGCCTCAGAAGGTAGAGATGGGATCCCCAGAGGAAGCTGGCTAGTGAGATAAGCTGCATGAACAAATGCTGGTTTGGCTGGGAGATAGTGCCTGAAAGAGTAAAGTAGAAAATGATGGAGAAAATGGCCCAGTATCCACCTTGGGCTTCCATATGCACCTGAAAACACACACACACACACACACACACACCTAACCACAACAACACACAAATACACATGAAAATAAGAAAGGTATAGAACTGTGTATAGTCAATCCCGTTATCCACAGATTTTGTTTATGAATTTACTTAATTACTAAACTTTATTTGTAACTCTAAAGTCAGTTGTGAAATATCTGAATCACTGGAACTACATGGTACCAGCTGACATTCAATAGTCCCACAGGTGGCCTTGCTAAAGCGCCCAAGCACAGTCCTAGATGCAAGAGGACCACAGTGTGTCTTACCAGGTATAGTCAGATGTGCTCATTCAAGCTTCAGTCATGGTATTGTTGGTCATGAGAGCAATATTAATGAATCAACATACATATTAGATAATTTAACAGAAAGACACATAAAACAAAATCCTTCAAAAATAATTCATTTTTACTTTATGTGCATTGATGTTTTTCCTACATGTATGTCTGTGTGAGAGTGTAAGATCTTGGAGTTATAGACAGTTGTGAGCTGTTATATGGGTGCTGGGAATTGAACTTTGGTCAACTGAGGGAAGAGCCAGTGCTCTTAACTGCTGAGCCACCTCTCCAGCCTCCTTAAACAAGGTCTTATACTGATCCATTGATAAAAATGTTGAGACCAGAACCTCATAGGAACCCAGCCCTTGTATTTTTACTCAAAGTAACAGTTTGGTATCTGATGACTCACTGTTTGCAGCAGTGTCACAGAACATAATTATCATAAATAATGATTACTATATGTTTTAATTATAGGAAAGAAAACCCCACCCTATGTATTTGTCCCTAGTTCTAAAGCAGCAAATGGGCAAAGCCTGCTATTCACTGCCATCTCCTAGAGTTCTGAGGCAGGAAACATACAATGGTGGTGCAATCACTGTGAGCAGAACAGCTATGTGTATTAACACACTAGCACTCTTCTGAGCACTCCTTCTGAGCAGTTGCACAGGCAGCTCTGAGAGGCACCATGCCAGGGAAGGCTGACAGACAGACAGACAGACAGACAGACAGACAGACAGACAGACAGACAGACAGGACTCTAGCCCCACCTCCCAGAGCCATAGCTAAAGGAGCATGCCGGAAACAGATACACAGACATAAACTAACAGACCATTCAGGGAAGTAAAGAAATGTGTCCAGAAGCTGAAGTACTGGCTCAAGAGTTAAGAGCACTGGCTGCTCTTGCAGAGGAACAATGTTTGATTCCCAGCACTTACATGGTAGCACAATGTGTCACAATTATAAGCTGAGGATTAAAAATCAAGGTGGGTCACTTCCAAACTCTGTGCACTTTCACCAATATCTAGTTACTTTCATTCTCAGCTAGGTAGACACCCCTGATGACTCCTGCAAAGTGTGCTAAATACACCCACATTGTAAAGAAGGAAAGCACAAAACCTTTTAACTGGGACTGAATATATGCTTGCTGCTCTGCCAGTATATACTGAGGACTCTGCAAACTTCTAAACATCCCTGTCTACAATTGGGTCTGGAGAGACAGCTCAGTGATTAAGAGTACTTGTTCCTTTTCTAGAGGATCAGAGTTTAGTTCCCAGTACCACATCATATGGCTCACACTACTTGTAACTCCAGCTGCGAGAACAGGACACCCTCTTGTGGCCTCCCCACATATCTGAATGCATGTGTGAGTGTGCATATACAGAGACACGCACGTAAGATTGTTTAAACTAGACCTTTAAAACACCCTGGATGTCAGGGCATTATGCCAATCACACCTTTACCCTGTGAGAGACAAAAAGAAAATGGTGGGGCTGGAGAGAGAGCTCAGAGGTTAAGAGCGCTGACCGATTTCTTCCAGAGGTCCTGAGTTCAATTCCCAGCAACCACATGGTGGCTCACAACCATCTATAATGAGATCTGGTGCCCTCTTCTGTGTACTGTATACATGATAAATAAATTAATTAAAAGAAAAGAAAGTGGCTTCTATTTTATAAAATCAGTGTGCAGGGAGTGTAGAGTACACAGGCTTCCTCTGCATATTATGAAGCACATGTCCATTCTCAGGACTCAAGTTTCCCACCATCTTTCCTTTGTCTTCTTAGGTAGTTACATATGTGACTGTCCTCACAAAGTGGACCAATTGAGGTATAAATTATCTCCTCTGCTTATAGAAAAGAGTAGTTTATTGTAGCTGAGCAAATAACACTTTAACATCCCAAGCCCAAAGCCTCAGGGCACAAGTTGAAAGTCTCTCTTTCTCGCTCTCTTTTTGGCTTTTGGACAGAAGGTTTTCTGTGTGGCCCTGGCTGTCTTGAAACTCACTCCATAGACCAGACTGGCCTCAAACTCACAGAGATCCACCTGCCTCTGCCTCCCAAGGGCTAGTATTAAAGGAGTGTGCCATCACCACCCAGCCAAAAGTCTCTTTCTAAGCTAAAATTTCATATTTAATAATCAAAAGATGCTGCCAAGAAGCAAACATCAGATCTCTGGACAATTTTTACTATTTTTTTAAATAGCTCTGCTAACATTCAGTGCAATTTAATTTGTTGAGCATCTACTTTACCCTATTGATGTGGCATTCCTATGAAGTTATAACATCACTTCCAGAACGGAACTAGCAGGGGTGGAGCAAATTAATTCTTTTAAAAAGAAAAAGGGCAATTAGAATAGTATAGCAGAGCTAATAGTTAGAAAGTTAACTATTTTGTTTGAGAAATGTTCAGAAGTCTCATTCAAGGTTCCTAATGCTATGGCATCTATTTCCTAAGGTTAACTCTAATTTTTTTAAGTCCCCATAAAACAGGCATAACTGCATGGTTTGATTTGTAATCCAGGTTGTGAGTAATGATCACAAGGCCAAGGCCTCATTGGCTAAGCAGGCCTGAATGGAGGAGGGCTACTTGAAAGGCAATTTTCGCACAGTGATAACACTGTCCCACGCCTTTTCCAGAGCTTGCCACCTGCTGATGTCACTCTTTCCAGAAAACATGTCAAAATAACACTTTTTAGTACATGTTGACAAATTTTAAGTGACAGATTCAAAACCATTTCTTTCTAATAAAATATACCATTGATGTACTTTCCTGAAACAACTTTGCTTTCATAAGAGTGTGTTTTATACCCACTGTCCCCAAACTGAGCTCAGGATTTCCTAGATACACAAGAAGAATCAGTTGGGGACTTGTGTATGTTAATAACAGAGCAAGTTAAGAATAAGTACAGGTATGACAGATGGGTTTTCTCCAACTTACAGAAAAATTCTTCTAAAAATTCATTCTGAAGTTAGAAGGCTTAAAAGTGTTTCTGCAAAATGGTCATAGTTTTTAAAGAGCAGTTATATTCTCCAGCCAGTTCACAATGGTGCCTCCCTGAGTCACTGAGGGAGATGACTAGCAATATCACAGAAAGGAGAAGAAATGAAAGCTATATTTATTAGGTTACACAACACTTTCATATCAGTAATATAACTGAGTTTTAAAAATCCTGTACAGCAGATTGCTCTGTCTTCCTTTAAAGGTAAAAGGGTCAGGGACTGACAGAAGTGACAGTTTCCACACAACAGATGGAAACTGTCAGAGATAAAATAATAAATTCAAACCCAGAGTCACTTGTCTCTGAGGCCAAAACTCCAGTTCTGTGAACAAAACAAAAAAACACTGCCTCTAAACAATGTTTACAACAGTGGACTTTTAAATACTTCCCAAACAGAAATATAAGGAAGCTCTTCCATGATCCCAAAGACCCTGTAGTGCAGAGACAAGGCCTACCCAGCCCTGAACATTCAATTACTGAATGAACAAGGAGGCAGAAGGTAAGATGCTCTAAGGTAATGTTCAGCTGAAAAGCAGAGTAGTGTCTCCCCTGTGCACCAGTTCAGCTCTCCCTGGATATGCAACACTTGCACAGTCATTTCTTAAACTCAGTCTTTCAAACTCTTGGTTCTCTGTCTCTTTCTTTCAATTCCAAAACCCAGAGGGAGCAAATCCACACTTGCATCTTTTCTGTGGCTGGCAATGCTCCCTAGTCAGGACAGATATGCATTTAACCACAGCTGTTTTGCCCATAAAGCTCTGAGCTTGAAAATGGTGCTTTCTCCCCTAAAGGAGAAACCACCCACACTAACATCAACAAAGTGGGTTTTGACTAGTCCTAAGGAAATGCAGATGATGTTTAGTTGCATCAACTTTTCAAACTATACTTCTGAAACAAATGAAGAGACTAATTTCAAGCTGTTTGAGATGAATGCAGGCTGACACTTGCAAATGAGTCTTCTGTAGAGAGGTAGCTGATTCACCACCATAGTTCAAACGCTCCTAGAGATGAATATTCAGAGCTCAGACATCAATTTTTAATGTAATAGAATCCCGGATGCTTAAAAAGTAGGTTCCACTTCATAATCTGTCATCTTCTCTACATCCTTTCAGGATACATTAATTTTTTAAAAAGTTCTTTTAACTTAGCTCCTAACAGACATTTTTAACCACTGCAAGTTCAAAGCTGATGCACACACAAAGCCCCTAGTTTAATTGATAGCTCATGAAGGAATCCCTATTAATTAGAAAGCTGCAACCATAATTAAATACTAATACGAAAGTGATATATTGTGGGTTCAGAATGTCTCACTCTCAAAGTCCTTGAAAAAAAGTCAAATCACTTTCTGAAGCTCTCAGAAGAGTACATTTAATATTCTAATAAATTAGAATAGATACAGATAGCAACCAGGCTGATCATTCCCAGCACAATCCAGGTTATGACTAACAGAAAATGTTAAATGACCACACACCATGTGACACTGGCTGATAAGTAGTCTCTGGAAGCATGGATCAGCACTTTCAGTGCAAGCCCTGAGAAGCGGAAGACCCAAACAACAAAATCTTCAAACCCTTCAAACAATGGCTCACAGCAACAAAAAAGAAATACTTGTTTTTAAAACTTACTTTACATCCACAATTTAAATGCCTAATTAATCCTCATAATTAAATGCAACCACTTTCTTTGCAAGATCTTTTTTATTTCCACAAACTCTAGAAGTTAATGGAAATCATTGTGTCATTATGGCTAGGGGAATAAATGCCTATTGGTCAATATGCTCTGAACCTTAACAGGCAGTTAACTAATTCAGTTGGAAATAAGACCAATAGTTCTAATGGCCTCTAATTTCACCACAAGAGTCCACCCTTATGAACTATGGATGGCTTTCCTGAGCTCTTCCTACAGCAGAGAACAGCAATTTAAATGTAAAAACACACACATTTGAATTCAAATGCTCACCCTGATTTCATTTGTAAGGAGAAAAGGTCCTTCCCTGAGAAATATTTAAGTGCAATAAGCAGAGCCAATGCAAACAGAAATAAAGCGATTTTATATTACAAGAGACAATTTAGTCAATTTGAAAATCATTTACATTTTCTTTTGCTTATTTTTGCAATCTGAATATTTTTAAGCCACACAAAATGAACAACTGTAAATATATTTTGCAATAAAAGCAAAAGGGGAGTCTTAGATTCCTGCAGGTCCTGCTGGTTCACTCTGGAGAGTGAGAGCTTCTCACTGCAAGCTGGACAGAACTAGTCCCTATATTGCCAGCACCTTCCACACTAGAATGCCTTGATTCAGGAGAGGATCCACTGAAAACTCGTCTTTCTGGCTGTCACTCATTACAGCAGCAAAGCAAGCATTCTCGGTGATCAGGAAGTGCTGCCTCAGCCCTGTGATGTCAGGGAGTGACTTCTGTGTGGACAGGAACTGTTAGGCTCACGGCTTCGCCAGGTCTCTAACCATGTGAGCAGCTTTAGCCCCATTCCCAAGAATGTCTACTACACCACACTTGGGCTCCTTCTCCCCAACCTGGCATTTACCCATTGCCTGTTTTGTTAATCATGGACAGCAGTTAAGGCAAAGTCCTTTGGCACAATTTTGTATCAAGCTTTTGATTAGTCTAAGGGAATATAAGATCACTGTATTTCCTAACCTTAGTTATATGTAATCATACTTTCTGAAGAATATTAAGCCTGACCCTCCTGCTGGCACTGGACATGGAGCAAGAAAACCCTGAGTTGGCCTGGACCTTCTTACTGGACAGTTATGTGAACCCCAAGTTCCATCATTTCTAAAGTGGGGGCATCATTCTGTAGGGTCTGTAAACTACACTATCGTGAGGCCCTGTTTTATAAAATGCAATCTTCTTTATCTCTAATTATTCAGACAATAAGTAACTGCTGAAGCATCTCACACTTCTCTCTAATGCCTCTAAATTCACTACCACTGGGAACAGATCCATCATCAACATCAAACACCATACTTCTAGAGAAGCCAGCCTGGCATAAAGTATTAAACAGGAGATCTGCCATCACTATTCCCACCCACAAGTACTGAACAGATCTGCCATCAACCCCACCCCAAGTATTGAACAGGAGATCTGCCATTAAATTCTCCCCCCCAAGTACTGAACAAGAGATCTACCATCACTATTCCCACCCCCAAGTACTGAACAGGAGATCTGCCATCTCCCCCACCCCCAAGTACTGAATATGAGATCTGCCATCAACCCCGCCCCAAGTATTGATTAGGAGATCTGCCATCAAATCCCCGCCCCAAGTACTGAACAGGAGATCTGCCATCATCACTACCCCCCCAGTACTGAACAAGAGATCTGCCATCATCATTAACCCCCTCCCAGTACTGAACAAGAGATCTGCCATCACCATTACCCCCCCAGTACTTTACAGGAGATCTACCATCACCACTAA
>PVIH01022746.1:0-26435 GCA_004025045.1 Sigmodon hispidus | reverse complement strand
AGAGACCTTGAATAAGGATATATAGGGAAAGCTGAACACAAAGAAAATATATGTGTAGCAATCTTATTTGTATTTCTACCCTTGATAAGCCATGCTTATGATTCTTATCCTCTGTATAGTTATTGTTAACTCTTCTGCATTTTAAATTCTTTTTACTGTTTTTTTTGATAAATACAAAATAAAGAAGGAAAAAAAGAAAAAAAACATAAAAAAAGACAAATGCCATGGTATTATTCTCTTGCACATTGTAAATATTTGTTCCTCTTACTGGTTTACTAAAATGATGATTGACCAGAAGTCAGGCAGGATGTATGAAGGGAGTTATCAAACTAAGAGAACTCTAGGAAGAGCATGGCAGAGATGCCAGGCAGATGCAGAGGAAAGAAGATCAAATGCTGCTCTGAGAAAAGATACTAAGCCACTTTGGTACTCACAGTTTAGTTTAAGTGAAAGAGTTAGCAAGTAATATGCCTGAGCCATAGGCCAAACTACATGTAACTAATATAAGACTTCATGTGATTATTTGGGATTGCAGGTCTGAATCTCAGGCTAGGTTGGGCCAGAAAAACTTACTACAAACTCTTATAGAAATGGAGACTGTGTAAGCAGACACAATGAGGTTAATCTGTTGTGGCATGGTCTTTCTGTATGCTGTGAACATGTATTACTACCACTGGTTAATAAAGAAGCTGCTGTGTCCTATGGCAAGACAGGACAAAGTGAGGTGAGATATCTGAGCACAAATACAGGGGAAGAAAGGTAGAGTCTGAGAGCTTCAATCTATCTGTCTAAGAAGCAAGATGTGAAAGTACCGGTAAGTCACCTGCCACATGGCAATACATAGATTAATAGAAATGGATTAATTTAAGATGTAAAAGCTAGCTTGTAATAGCTTGAGTCATAGACCAAACAGTTTGTAACTAATATAAGTCTCTGTTCATTTAGGACCAAGTGGCTGTAAGACACGGGGAAACTTCTGGCTACAGAAATCAGTCCTGTACACTGGCTCATATGAGACATTAGGTACGTGGATATTACCAGGGGAGCTCTCTATGAATGTCAATAACTGGAAAGAAGTAGAGGGAATACAGGTGTCACTCGAGAAAATGACGCCCTTTAGTTGTGCTCAATGCTCGCCATTTGGATAGAGGTATGCTTTGGGGAGAATTAAGAAAGATGTTAACTCACAAGGAGTCTAGCCTTATCAGTTTTGCTGATCCTCATGAAGTAGAGGAAGTATACTTTTACAAAGTAGGAGAGGGTCTGGTAGAACGGAAGTTGTCTGTAAAGTGCTACAGCAATTGACAGAGGATGAGAAAATAAAATAGAAGAAGGAGCCTGTCCAGAACACTCAAAAAGAAATGTTTACAGATTCACACAAGACTGGAGTTCACAGGAAACACAAACAAGCAAGAAGCAAATGCTGAGCCTGTGGAGGTTTCAAAACTTGACTGATAGTTCACCAGGAAATTTGACTAGAATGAATGTCAGAGCAGTGCAGGTGAAAAGATAAAGGATGTTGGGTAAGAAAGAATACTGGAGACTCGGGCAGCAAAAGAGAAGCAGTTGTTTTACAAGCTTGAAAATTCCTGCAGCACCCTGACGGTAGGTGTACTGACTGAGGCAAAGACACCCTACTGTATGACTTTCTCCATCATCGTCGTAATTAGAGTGGACAATCTCATGCCTCCCAGGTTCTATCTCCCCTCTGTCACCTATATTTATCTTCTCTCTGAAAAGATGTTCCTGTTTGAGCATTAATTTCTATTGTTACATACTGTTTATTTTAAAGCTTATTGGTGTGACCTTGCAGGAGAGCCTGGCTGTTAGCATTTTTCTGCCCTAAATGTCTATTTGGGCAGGTACCTTAGCAGGAGTTTTATCACGAGGAATAGCTAAATGAAGATGCATTAGCTGGGGTCTACTGTTTTCTGTTCATTTGTCCCTAAGCTGGCTCAAAGTGCCTTTGAAAATGAGCCATCTGAATTCATTTCTAACAGTGGGGAATTCTCTTTCCATAATACTTGGTGAAAATTCTTTTCCTGCAAGAAAGTACTAAGAATGTACTTTCATGCCCGAAGACTGTTCAACATCCAGGTAGAGCTGATGAGAAAGTAATGGTTATGAACCAGAGCCAGAACCCCAGACCAGGACGAAGATAAGATTACAGAGAGTTGGGGCTGGAGAGATGGCTCAGTGGTTAAGAGCACCGCCTGCTCTTCCAGAGGACCCGGGTTCGATTCCCAGCACCCACATGGCAGCTAACAACTGTCTGTAGTTGCAGTTCCAGGCAAACACCAAGGCAAATAAATAAAGTTTTAAAAAAAAAATTAAAAAAAAAAAAAAAGATTACAGAGAGTTCAGTCTTATTGCCCTTGGCCATGAATAGGACTGAGCAGCACAAGTCATCCCTACCAAATTCCATCAAAACCAAGATGTTCAGTGGCTCTACAGAAGTATCTAGGGTCCAGATGTTTCAGTGAAAATGACTTTAGATTATGGGAGCCTGAGAGAGTAGTACTTCTACCTATACTGCTTTCCTCAGCGTGGCTCTTCTGACGACACAATGATGCAATGGAATCTTACATGCTCTATGAAAATAAATAATGTATATATGCCACACCTAAGTAAACATTTAGAAACTAGTATTCCCCAAGGATATTATCTCAGTATTACAAACTGATAGTGAAGTTTCACTGAGTTATGGGATGACAAAGTTAAAGCACTCACTCCTTTTCCTACTTAGATGAAACAGATGCTTCATTGTAAGATGGAGTGTTTTGGTTTTGAACCATAAGTCAACAAGATTGGTACAAAACTATCCTTTGGCTACTCTAAATTCATAGTCCAGATAATTTTATTTTCTACACTTGAGCATGTGAGAAATACAGGGCCCTTCAACAAAGGGAAGGATTCATATTATGAATTTAGAGGTTAATGTGGATGAAGTCATTTTAAATACTATGCATGTGTTTAGCCCAAGTAGAGCTTGAAATGTAGACTTCTCTTGCTAATGTATTATTTTAGTATGCTTCCAGCCACTTAATTCTAAGGCCAGTTAGTGGGTATTCCCTTGGACTGAATAGTATTGGATTTCAGTGAACCTGCCTACCCTATGCAGAAAGATTTGATTACATACTGTTAACTATAATGTCTTACAGATTTGTAAGAATCTGGAAAAATTGCAGAGAAAGAGTTTGAATGGTGGACCCCTCAATGGATGGGTGGAGAAAGGTAACCACAAAAGATATAGGGTTGTTGAATGGAAAGCCATATGCCATAGGTAGCCTGCCTTTCTATGAGACTTTGTCCAGGGAGGAATCTGTGGACCCCACAATCTATATAGGTCATCTACCACAGCTGTTGAGTACATGCCAGAGTTATATAGGAAAAACTTGTTGCTGAAGAATGATGTTCTTTTTCTCTAAGACATGGAAAAATTATTCTGGGCCTGAGATGGAAGTTCTTTCTGTTATTGGCTGTCACAGTGCCAACGGGTGCAATGTAGGCTGTTGGTGGAGAATTGTCACCCAAATCTTGATCAGTTACAGAGACTGCAAATATTACTGCAAGGAATCCCAATAGATACATTGGTTCACCAAGGTCCCCTGGGAAGAACTGTGTCCTTGGTCAGAGATTGGCACCTTCTCTGGGGTAAATCACTGGCTCCTCACATCTCACCGAGATCTCTCCTCACATCATACAATAGGTAGAGTGATCTTAGGCCATCAATTAAATCCACCTTTACTGACCAGCCATGTTTGCTAAGGTTCCCTAACCCAGTGGAACACTCATCCTATAGCAAAGGGGCTGATCTTAGTCCTCATATTGTGTAAGTATTTGAAGGATAAACAAAAAGTGAGGAAGGCTGGTGCTGGTATGTGGTGTGCACTGTGCAGGTGTCAACTTTTAGGATGATCGTCAGGTCTCAGATTCACATCAGGATCATTTGTGAACCAAGTCATGTGACAGTGTGAGTCCAGGCCTTTGGAATTTCCTATGACTTTTTATCCAAATGCTACTGAAGCAGCTTAAAGGGCATAATGAACCTTCTGATCAGACAATTTCCTGTACAAACAGAATGTTGGCTCTTATCAGTAAAACTCTTATTTACAACCCATATGCAATTGCTGTGCTATAAAACATTTCATAATACTGAACTTATTACTTACAATTCTTCACAAAACTTCAGGTAAAACAGAAGTTGTAAGAGCATCCACGATCACTAAGTCTCATGAGTCAGCCACCCACCTGTTTACCCGAGGAAATGTCTTTAATGGAGCCATCTTCAACCTGAAGCTTTCCTTTTATCCAAACAGATACACCTCTAAGTGAACATGCTCTGGTTCTCAGTGAGCTTGTCTATGAGAATGTCAGGCTAAAGCTGTTGATGCTCAGGAACTTATCAATTGTCTCCTAGCTATTTCTCTCAAAGGCCAAGAAAGGTGTTTTTGGAAACTATGACACACTAATGTTTTTCTCAAAGTCATTCACTGAAAACCACTCCATAGTCCATTTTCAGAGCTACAGAAAGCCGTAGGCATGCATTCTATTCATCTCACCACTATTGCACAAATTCTACTTAGTGTTATAATAAAAAAACACCTCAGAGCCAGATATTGGAAAAAGCTGAAATATCAGAGAGACAGAGGAACAAGCCACATCCAGTTCTCGACCAGCCAACTCCTTAAGCTGAAAAGGTAGATCCTGTCTCCACAAATCCTCAGACTCAATGCCTCTGAGTCCTCAGCAGAAAGAGCTTAGGCAAAGCACTGAACTCCCGTGTCTTCTTTCTCCATCCAGCTATCTCACTTCCTCCTTCAACTTTCCTAGAGCTAGAATTAAAGGTGTATGCCACCACTGCCTGATTCTGTTTGGCCTGGAACTCACAGAGATCTAGAGGATCTCTGCCTCCTAGTATTGGGATTAAAGGTGTGAGTCACCACTCCCTGACCTTCATGACTCAGCTCTGTCCTCTGATTTTCATGCAAACTCATGACTTTGCCATTGTTTCCCTCAACATTTCTAAACTTGCAACCTATATTGAATAATTAAGTTTAACATCGAGTACTCAAATATCATTATGTCATTTTAGAAATTTATCTTTCAAATAGCCAAAGTGTGTTGGCCAAAGTATGTTACCCTTCATAGTAAGCCTAGTCTAGTCTCTAAGATTCAGAGAGAGTGTGACTGCAGAGAAAAAGCACAAAGAAGGCAGTAATATTTGGATCACAGGGAAGGCTGGAGTCCTGCATCTGGATCTAAACGGGATGGATGGGGTTGTAATGCATTTCCCCACAGTTGCTTACAATAGAGATTCTTGATTTAAAGTCATTGATTCTGAGCTGCCACCTGAGACTAAGGAGCAAATGACATCTGGTAGATTAAGCTCCTGCCTTGTGCCATGGCTGGGAAGCAGGTGGCAGGCAGCTTTGAATCAATACTCTGCCTTCACTCTAGAAACTGCCCTGTCGGGCTTGGCTGTAATGGCTGCCGTGTGGTGTGGTGGAATACACATTGTTAGCCCTGTCTCTCATTCCACCTCTGCTGTCACTGCTGATACTGGTCCCCAGAAATAGCCAGAATTAAAATCCTTGTCATTGCAGAAAGTACTGCTTTCAATCAAAAGGACATGTATGTGGTCACATGGTACCTCTGCAGCCAGAACAAGTGGAGAATGCCTTTTCAGTGGGAAAGAGAAGTCATAAACTAATTCTCAAAAATGGAACTTACAATACAGATGATGAAACATACTTTTCATGCAACATTAGTCTGGAAAATTACTAAAGTAATAGATAACGCATAAAAATGACCCAATTCTCTCCATCCCGGTCAGGTTGTAAGAAAGGTGACACCAAGCAGTCTATGCAGAGAAGCATTTCTTAAATTTTTCCTATTTCTTACTTCTTTCAACTCAAAAAATGTATTTATATGATCTTGGAAATACAGGTCTATGATACAGTTATATAAATCATATATTCACTAATGACAAACTACGAATCTACCTATTTTAAAACAATTTTGGTGCTTTGTGAGAATGTCACATAGTATTAAGATGATTTTACGTAGAGAATCATGTCTTTGCAAAGTATTTGTTACTGCAGGACACAGAACATCAGTGTTGTTCAGAGTTGGTCGATATTTTCATTTTATAACTGTCAGCACTGAGAACACTGCTGTTTATAAATACTTAGTATTTATTGTAGCAATGTGTTTTTGGTCCCGTAAAACCTCAGATTTCATTCTACAATTGATTTTTAATTCATTTTTGTCATTGTGTATTTAGAAACATTTTGCTCTTGCCAAGTTTTTTGACAGTCCTCCTATTCAGTTACATGACCCCATGTGGAGGTGCAGCCTACTATTTAAGAACCCAGGGTATTAAGAACCCACAGTACTTCTAAAAAGACATGATGAAGGCATGCTTAGATAAACTCAATTGATGGCCTGCTTTTCACCATTTAAAAGTCAAGAGGAAATCAAAGAGAATATTAATAATGGTTATAAAAAACATATCTTTATCCAAAAGGCAAGAAGACACACTGTGAGCAGGTCAAGTGGCATGGGCATTTTTAAAATACATGAAAGGCCACTTTGAATACACACATTTCTTCTCTATGTCAGGCTCATGTGTTGAAAGTCTGATCTCCAGCTAGAGGTGTACTTTTTGGAGGATCTGGAGGCTGGTTGGCGGAGCCTCACTAGAAGAAATAGGCCAATGTGGTAGGCATCATTGGGAGCTATATCTTACTCTGGTCCCGTTCTGTCTCCCAACTTTCCAGCCCTTTTCAGGAGTGAACACTGTTATATAACTAATGGTCAGCATTCTTAAGTTGCCCTTTCACAGACAATTTCACCTTGAAAAGCCATGTGACAAAACTCCAGCATCCATTCAAGTTTATTTTTCCATCCCTGCACCTCCCCACCTTCAAGCCTCTGCATTCAGTTTGCGGACTCTGACTCAGGGAGGTTCGCTAGCTTCTTTCCTGTTCCTCCTCTGTTAAGCAGCTCCTTCCCTCCTGCCTGGGGAGCTGCTAATCAACCACTCTTCTTCTCTTCCCCTTGGTCATCTTATTGTCTACACAGCATCTCCAGCATGAACAAACTAGGACTTAGAGGCCCTCAGTTCTCAAGCCATCTAGAAGCTTCCTACTACTCAGTTATACGTCAAATACTTTAGATGGTTTAGGCTTTCCTTTCTCCTTGAAGGCTCTAACTATAAGGTGCTACTGGCTCCTTGACCCACACTGGCTTCAACTATTCTTGGACACACCCTGCACCCAGTAGCATGTCCCTGCCAAAGCATGTACCATTCCCTCTGTATACATCTCTGTTGATCAGATCACTTCCGGACCAATTCTTTTGGTGAATCTATTTCCTTATCTTCCACAAGCCTCCTAAAAACACCCCGTGTAAGATGGCTCTTCTATAACCTGCTACTTTTTCTTCACCTTGTCTTTAATGGAAGCCTTTGGTCACTACCACAGATGAGGTTTCTGTGTCTCCTTGCAGCTTGCCTTCCCCATGGGGCTATAAGTAAGCGATTAGTTTTACATTCAAATACTTGAAGAGATTCAAGATTTGCCATGAGTAAAATCAAAAGAACTAAAAACTGTAGCATTATAAACAAATTGTATGTAGTAACCATTGAAAGGTTACCAGATTAAATTTTATTATCCAGTCAAATGTGTTCAAATGTCATTGAACATTCAGGGAATCTTTTACTATAGATCTATCTTGCAAATTGATTGTGACCAACTTACACTGAGAACATTCCTTATTAATTTGAAATTCACATTTGAGGATTATTTCTTGTTATTCTCTAACTCAGGAGTCCTAGAAAAGCAGCCTTTCAGCCAAGGACAAACATGTTATTTCTTATATTCATCCATCTTCCTGGTGGTTAGATCCCCCTGGCATGTGCTGTGTGGGAGTATCTCCCCAGCCAACAGCATGGGACACAGAACCTTTTATTTCTTGCTCAAAACCTTAGTTGCAAATTGTTAGCTGTACAGTTTCTATGAAGGCTTCACTAGGGCAATTATTATAATGTGTGATTTAGAAGAAATTTTAAGAATACATTTTCTCAAGGTGATTTGTGTTTGTCCCCTGATGAAATGTTCCTCTAGATAGTTACCCTAGAATTCTCTTCCTTTGGCCTCTGACATAATTTTCTCTCATGCTGCTGCTTCTTGGAGACTCTTGTGGGCTGGCATCTTCTTTTTCCCCTAGATCTGAAATTCCTTTTGCTCTACCTATCCAATGCTTACTATAATGCACAAGGGAGAACGGGAATTAATAAAAAGAGTCATTCCAGTGAGCCATCTGTTTCCTGCTAGATTTCTGACTAATAAACTCACCAACCAGCAGACATGTGTGGAATGCTACTTATTTTATCAGAGAACTGACATGGAGGGTTCCATTTATCCTGTTTCTCATGTCCTGTTTAGGAAATATTTCTTCCCGGTAATGAAATGGAGACATCTTAGTCTTATGTCACTGCTCAGACCTTTGTGTTCAAATATGTCTCTTTTCTTGGCATGGGAGGGTGATTCTGTCTCCTAGAAGTCATTAGTTGACTGCAGTTCTTTGTCTAGAGGTGAGATGCTGTAACATTTTCCCCTTCCACATGATAAGATATTGCCATTTTCTATCTGTTTGTGCAGCAGTTTTTATAAAATGCTATTTGACTTCAGACTTCCTGGTATGCTGGCTTTTGAAATGACAGGATGGGGGTGGGCAGCAAATAATATAGATAAGTTCATGTCCAGACTTAGGTAATAATAGGTAAGTAAAGCTTATAACTGCTCATGCCTTGGCGTGTATAGACGTTTAGCTACATGTGAGACACAGAAGCCACAAGTACCAGATTGCCCTTCTCCCTGACAGCTCACAAGCTGAGAAGAGAATCTCCTGAGGTTGGAATATGAGATTATAAAATGTGAATTTCATTTTACTTCTTTAGTGTTTGTGTATATGTGTTATGTGTGTTATATGTGTATGCATGTGCACATAAATATAGTGTATTATTTTATGTATTATGTATGAGGTCTGTATGTACGCGTGTTATGTGTTGTGTGTGTTGTATGTATATGTATGTTTGTTATCTCTTGTTAAGTATATATTTTTGTAGTCAGAAGTTACTGGCCTGCCCTCTCCCCAAGGGCTAGACCAGTCCCAAATAATTATATTAAGTCAAATATTAATTACATCCTCTTTGGTCTATGGCTCAGGCTTATTACTTGCTAACTCATACTTTAAGAAGTTAATCCATATTTCTATTTATGTTTAGCCACTTGTCTTGGTACCTTTTTGCTCAGTGCAGCATTCTCATCTCACTTCCTCTGTGTTTTGATGTCATCTGTTTCTCTGCTCCTAGTCTAGTTGCCCCACCTCTACTTCTGTCTAGCTACTTGAACAACCAGCATTTGATAAAACCAATAGGAGAGACAAATATTTACAGTGTACAAGAGCATAGTCCCACAGCATGTATTACATGTATGTATGGTATGTATGCATGTGTACTCTGTGTGTGTATATATATAGCACTCTCTGTGCATGTGTAAAATAAACATGAGATATGTACATGTGTATGCATACACATATGCATACATGTGTTATATGTACGTATTTATTTATACATCTGTATGTACTTGTGTTTAGTGTGTAGATCTTCCCATTTTTTACTTCCAGTAAAAATTATCTCCACTTTTTTTTTTTTTTTTTGAAATCAGGAGAGTGTCTATATTAATGAGAGCCCATTTTGCTGACTCTTTTCTTCACTTAAACAGCGAGGCTTTTGGGATGACATTGTTTGTTTCTTGTTGTTGAAAGGCATTTTTTTTTTCCATCAGGGACAAGCCAAATCACATATTTGCTGCACGCACTGCTGTGTACTTTCTACAGTGTTTGCAAGGTTGCTGTGTGGTGGCTGGTGAGGGTTGATAAAGTGTTTCTGGATTCTCCTCACTGTCTGGGAGGCCCCAGGCAACTCAGCCTCTTCTGAATTCTCTCAAGAGTTTCTCCTAATCAAATCAATACACCACTATATCCCAGACAATCTCCTGCTGGGGCAGAGTCAGGGAGATGATGACTTTCCTTTCAGATCCCTCATGCTATTCCTGGTCTGGGTAGGAGTAGGCGGCCAGGATTTCTCCCCATGGTTCCTGATTTCATGTAGCCCTTTCCAGGAAAACTCTACTGTTTATAATTGGAGATTGTTGCTTACTTCTGCGTGGAGCACTAGTCCTTTGTTGTGGTGATATATTATATATTTAATAAAACCAGTCTGGAATATCAGAGAACAAATTCATCCACACTCAAGCCAAGAGGGTTAGAGAGTGGTAACTCACACCTTTAATCCCAGCAGAGGAAAAGACCGAGATTAGTAACCTATGCCTTTATTTCCAAAAGTCCAGAGACAGAGATCTTTCTGTTTTTCTGTGAGTTCAAGGCTTAACTACCAAATACTAGTAGCTCACACCAAGAACTGTCTCTTATACCCTTCTCTAATTATCGCTTGGAAAGCTGTATACATGATTAAGTATGTGATGCAATTTTCAGGAAGATAGGGAATTTGGGGAGGTACAATGACCACTGGTGTTCCTAAAATCCAAAACAAACCTTTATATTAAATCATTTGTATTTTTTTAAAGATTTATTTATTTATTATGCATACAGTTTTACAGAAGAGGGCACCAGACCTCATCATAGATGGTTGTGAGCCACCATGTGGATGCTGGGAATTGAACTCAGGTCCTCTGGAAGAACAGTCAGTGCTCTTAACCTCTGAGCCATCTCTCCAGCCCCAAATCATTTGTATTTTAGATGGTTTAACACTTTGAATTTTACAGAATCATTTACAATCACATCAAATGGTTTGTGGTTTTAAGACCATCCTTAACCCTGTTGAATATGACTGAATGCAGGGAGAGAAAGTGGGTAGTCCCAAGAGCAGCTCACTGTCCTGAACTCTTAGATTTTATTTCTGTCTGCATCTTTAGGTACAAAATCTCTCTATGGTCCTGTCAGTCTGTACTGTTGATGCCCAAGACTGAGAGTTGTCATTCAGATGTTTAAAGACTGTGAGGAAGTGTCTGGCTGGAAATTACTCTGTACTAGACTAGACTCCGGTAGCCCAGGAAGCTTTTCTGTGTCTCATTCTGAAGAAACATACCTATGTTTTACATGTTTTTTAGTCTGTGATCTGAATGTTGGATTGGTATATGAAATTTATTTCTGTTTTTTTAATTGTGTACAAAATTATTTGACTTACAAAGTAACTACAGAAATTTAGAGTGAAATCATAGCACGTGTTAATATTTAAGTTTTGAATTTAGTCTTGCCAGAGCTACAAGATGATAAAGTTAATTTCTAAGGGCCTTTCCCCTCTAACTTGCCACTGTTTTATAATTTACATTATGCAATCAGACATGACTTGATTTCTATGATTTCTATTATGTTAAAATATGGGTGCCCCTGAAATAGGCTGTAATTATGCCTTTATATTATATTTATGTTTGTGTTGATTTGGAGTAGGTATGACAAACAAAACAATCTTTCCTGATGATTGATTCATTACTGTATCTTTTTTTTTCTTTACCAACACATTGTTATTTATTTCAAGTTGCAGTTACCAACTGCACACAGCTCTGAGCCTGCTGCTACCTAGGAAGTTTGATTCCAAAGCACACTATGTTCTACTGTGCTGTTCAGAGGCACAACTCACAGAGGAATACATTCCTTACAAAACAAATTCAACTTAAGAAAAAAGGAAGAGTTACCCTAGTGTTTTCAGTATTAAGAAGGTTGAGAACCATGACTCTAAATTCCAAAGAAAGGTCTGTACCCTAAAAGTGACACACAACTGATGATCTTTGTAATGATATGAGGTCTTAAAGTGTCACAAACTACAGGACATTTGCACATTGATACTCTTATGAGTTTGGTTGAAGCATCATGTTTGAGAAGCTGTTGGACCTGGAATGCAGAAACAAATGTGGCAAGCCCACCATGCAGAAGATAGACTTGAAGGTAGATGTTACAGTAAAGTGTTGTTTGTACAGAGGGATGGATAAGAAGGGAATAGTCTCCAAGGGATCAAGTATCTGAGGGTCCTGAAAGAACAGAAATCAGACAATTTGGGAACAGGACATTGGGTCACCCATGGCTGGACACCAATTGGAATGTCAGGTCTACCCTCTGCAGCCTTCAGGAACATTCTCATACTTGACCTACTCAGTGAAATATTTATTTAAAAGAATCCAAATATCCTATTAGGAGTAAAAGAGTTTGGGGTGGGCTGTGGGCAGTATAGGCTACTGTTTGTGTGCTAGGAGCTTTGGCTCAGTGTCAAGTCTGAAAATAGTCAGCCATAAAATGCTCTCATGAGTAATACAATGTTGGTATAAATGCTGTAAAATAGGCGCTTTCAACAAGTTTTATGAGTGCTTTCAAATAATTTTAATTGTGTTTTTTGAAAGTAATCACTTTAGATTTTAGAGGCTATAAAATCAAATGTCAAGGGGATATGCCGGTCCTATGACATTTTTATTAGCTGAGAAGGGGTGAGCCAGGTCAAATGCTGTTTGATGTTGCCAGAGTCCTGCCCATATCCATGTGCGAGCATCCATGTGGCCCACAGATGAGCAGCTCATTTATAAATGAGTGATACAGCTACAGCTGAAGATCCTGGGTCCAAAAATTTGAAGTGTTATTTTTCACTGGATTCCATTTTCATTACTGAGATGTTTATATGCCATGTACACAGCTGTAACATGCTCTAAACTCCTATACTCAGTGGATAGAATGATTTTTTCTTTTTGTCACTAACAGCATGAAGACATCAGAGGAATGACATCTGTTTTCAGGCTTGTCCATGGTAACAAAGAAAGAAACAAAAGATCAGTTTTTCTCTTATTTGCTCAAAGCAAGATAAAAGTGTAGTCATTGCTTTTGAAATTGGTCCATTTCTCTTCCGTTCATTCAGGCTCATTTTAGCCTATTCCTGATTATCCTAACATCAGAGATGAAATAATATGAGGCAATGTCAGGAGTGGTTTTGAGTAAACAATAAACCTTTGCTTATGGTGTCACTAATGAGGCACTTAGAGTAATTGGTCAGCTTAAAGATATAGTGTGATGCAAGGCAGAGCCCAGCAGTATCACAGGAGATAGTGTCCTGGCAGTGTTACTGAGTGACAATTAGGTTTTGTTTAGTATCTGTTCTATTTATCTATAGGAAAATAATGAGATTTATACAAGACAAAAATTAAAAATTGTGTATAGAAAAATATTGTCTTTTTACCACTGTTTTGAAATGTTTGGGTTACTGGACCCAGCACATGTGTGAAGCCATCATCCCCAGCTAGTCCAAGACCTTTGCATTGCTCTGTACATTGGTCAATGATCCCTACATCCTCACCCGAGTCTTCAGCAACAACTGATTTGTGAATCTAAGGATTTGCTTACAGTGCACATTTCCCAAGAATAGAATTGGGGTTGTTTTGTATCTTTCTATGTTCACATGGTATAGCAAATCTTCATTTCTGAGAAAATACTCAAGAGAATGGAAAACAAGTGTTTACACAAAACCTCACATGTTTTCATCATTACCGTTCAGAATATTCACAATGGTAAAAAAGAAACTTCTGGTGATAGATCTTGCGTAAGAAAAATGTGCGTAACTAAAGTAAGATGGAGAGAGTGGGGAGATGGTTTAGCAGGTGAGGATGTTTACTACTAAACCTGACAACTTGAGTTCCATCCCCTGAAAATCTACACAGTGGAAGGAGAGAACTAACTCCTGTTAGCTGCTTTCTGTCACATGAATATGCATGTCCTGTGCTCCATTGATAAACAAATAAATGTAAAAACAAAATGGAGTTAGATGTCATAGTTCACATCTATGATCCCAGAATTTGAGAGGCTGAGACAGGAGGATTTTGGTTTTTTTTTTTAATTTAAGAAAAAAAATATTCATTTTGCGTATGAACTACAGTTTTGTAGTGGGATTATGTTACATTGTAAATAATTGTCCCGCCTACTGATTTAATAAAAATACTAGTTGGCTGAAGGCAGACAGGAAGTGTGGGTGGGGCTACCAGACTAAGAAAACTTTGGGAATCAGAAGAGCAGAGCAGAGAAGCCAGAGAGACACCAAAGAGATACCATAATGAGACTTCAGCAGACAGACGCTGAGTAAAGAAGTTGAAATGCTGCTCTGAGAAAAGGTACTGAGCCACATAGTGGAACAAGATAAGAATCATGGGTTAGTTTAAGAGTAAAGAGTAAGCAAGTTGTATGCCTGGGCCCCAGATTAATCATTATAAAACCAATATATTTAAGTGTCTGTGTGTTTCTTTGGGACTTTGGGACTGCTGGTCCAGATCTTGGGGCTAGTCTGGACCAGAAACTTTATATTACACAGTTCCTTCTCTCATCCCTCCCCCTCTCCTCTGCAGCCTTCCTAACTGACTTCCATTCTTTCCTCGGGAAGAATGAGACCTCCCACGGATAGTCAGCAAAGCCTGATATATTCCCTGAGGCAAGACCCCCTCCCACCCCCACACCCCACACCCCTGCCACATAAAGGTTGAATAATGTTCCACCATAGGTAATGGGTTCCATAAAGCTAGCTCATACACCAGGGGTATACTGCCAGGGCCCCCCAAACAGACCAAGCTACACAACTGTCTCCCTTATACAGAGGACCTAGTTCAGTGCCATGCAAACTCCACAGCTGTTGGTCTAAAGTTCATGAGTTCCCACGTGCTTGGTTCATTTGTCTCTGTAGATTTCCCCATCATGATCTTGACCATGACCTCCCCGCTCCCCCATTGCTTCCTTCTCTTCAACTGGACTGCCAGAGCTCAGTCTGGTGCTTGGCTGTGGATCTCTACATCTGCTTCCATCAATTACTGGATAAAGGCTCTATGACAGCAGGGTATTCACAGCTCTGATTACAGGGGAAGGCCAGTTCAAGCACCCTCTCCACTATTGCTGCAAGTCTAAGATGGGGTTATCCTTGTGTATTTATAGGAATTTTCCTAACACCAGGTTTCTCCCTAATCACACAATGGCAACTTCTATCAAGATATTTTTCTTTGCCGTCCCATTCCATCCCCACCCCAGCTCAACCATCTAGGTCCCTCATGCTCTAATCCCCTTCTCTCCCCTCTACTGCCCCTTCCAGAATTTACTCAAGAGATCTCATCAGTTTCCCCTTTCCAGGGCTATCATGTGCCCCTCTTAGTCTCTGACAGGAAGATTTTAATTCTATACTTGTATGAGACTATATAAAGAGACCTGGTCATCAAAGAAAGTACCAAATCAGAAAACAAAACCAACCAACCAAATCAATTGTGGGCTTTCCCCCATAGGATAAGGTACATACAGTTGCTATGGCACATATGAACTCTTAAATATCATCTAGAGTGATCTGTCATAGAATAACTTTCTCACACATTACGGCCTTCCTCTTTTTCTTAGATCATAGATGAGACATCACTGGGTCAGTGTAAAGATGCTGTGGCTGGAAATTTTTTTTTCTTTTTTTTTTTTGCCATTGTGTCCTTCATTTCTGTCTTTTGCCTCCTCGGGTGGCATTGCACTGGGTCTCCATTTCATTACCATGTTAAGCCTCTTAGGAGAGAGAATTTTCAAAAGGCAAATTACTCTCCCTGGATCTGAGGTTTGAGTTCTTGGAGTTCCGTTTACAACATGATGTCATATGATCAGGAGATTAAGAAAATATTACAGCTATGTAATTCTGGGACACAGAAATAGAGGGAGAAACATCTAGCACTCATCAGCATAAACTTATGTGCACTAGAAACAGCAAGAGTTTCTGATGTGGGGTGTCTTCCTGTACACTGTGAATATGTTTATTACCATTGGTTAGTAAAGAGGCTGTTTTGGCCTATGGCAAGGCAGCCTACAGACAGGCAGAAAATCCAAGCAGAGATAAAAGAGGAAGAAGGGCGGAGTGGAGGAGACACAATCTAGCATCCCAAAGAGCAAGATGTAAAAATACAGGTAAGCCACAAACCGCATGGCAATACACAGATTAATGAAAATGAATTGGGTTGAGTTTTAAGAGCTAGCAAGCAATAAGCCTGAGCCATAGACAAAACAATTTCTAATTAGTATAAGCCTTTGTGTGATTATTTGAAACTGAGCAGCTGTGGAACCACAGTGGGAAAGATTCCTCCAGACTGCAGGTCTGGACAGGTCAGAAAACTTTTGACTACAAACTGCATATCCAGACCTCAGGGTAAGGCTAGGCTGGGTTGCTGGGTGAGATGAGGGCTCTCTGAGGAACAGAGCTGCACTCTTCAGGAATCAGGGTCTAGTGAGGACTGGTAAGGCTGCTCAGTTGGCAGGCAGGGTGCTATGATTGTTCCTTCGAAGCAGGTAAAAATATTGAGGGGTTTGAGAGGTTTTTTAACAGCAAATGTAAATATCTAGAGTCTTACAGGGCCTTTAAAGAGAAGATATTAACAGAAGGTGCCTGGTCAGGCCCCTCAGGCCAAGGTGCAGGCATTTATTCATAGGGTGTAGATAGTGGCTTCTTAAACAGAGGGCACAGAAGGGACAAGGCAGGGCAAACAGGAGACCTTGTGGATGTTTGGCTCATAAATCAGGAAGGCTACTGATCAGAACATTGAGATGTTACCTAGAAATGAAGACAAAGGTAGCATAGTGGATATTTCTGGGCTCTGAAGATTGTTTACACTGACTATAGACATGTCTGCTGTGAGTCAGAGAACAGAAGCAAAGAAAGAATAAACCAGAACTGCCATTGAGGTCACTGCAGGAATGTGGTATGGTACATGGTGTCTGGCTAGTGGTCACCTGTGTCCTATCCTATGCAGTGAATCCCATAATGGCAACGGTGGACAGCCAACGTGTGTTGTATCAAAAGCAAAGCAAATGAGGAGCTCTTTGAGAAAATGAAGATTTGAGAAGGAAGCTGAATAGTCTGGAAGCAAACACACTGGGCAAACGCACAGATCCAGTAGAAATCGCAAGTGTCAGGAAACAAAATCAGACATGATCTTCATTGTAGACACTGCTCTATCTTCCCACAGGCAAGGCAGATGCAGAATAGGCTTCGCATGCTCTGCGTGGGAGACCAGTGGAGTCTGCAAACTAGCACAAAGAGGGATTCTGCCTTCTAAGAGACATGCAGGGATTCTCCAGACAGAAAAATCCTTTCTCAATGGGAGCATTTTTCTGCAACCTTGCCATAAGAGGATGCTGGGATTATTACAGGGCAGGCAGCAAGGAGGAAGAAAAGAAACATGGAGGATAAAACTTTAAGCCAATAGGATTACAACTTTATGTACTCCCATCATGCTTTGCCCTCAGGCCTCCCCTTCTGAACACCAGAACTCAGCAAGAAACATAAGCTGTATCACTACGGCTTTGCATTGACTTATTTTTCTCTAGCTTTTCTTATTGGGTAAAGTAAATATTGTAAAAATGTGAAAAAGCGAAAAGGTGGCAAAATTCTTTGTCCCACAGAAAAAACTCTCCAAGGCCTACAGAAGCCATATCAAAAATCTTCATACCAAGGACTCAGAAAGCAGGCGTCACCCGTTTGCTGTGCTCTACCTATGATATCTCAGTGACTGGCTTTCGGTTCCCAGTAGTTCTACTGCTCTGTCTCTGCACTTTAGATGGGGCATCAATGGCAGAACACTGGAATGACTGCACCCAATTAAACTTGATGAATCAGTGTTTATCTTGTTTGCCTTCTGTGTGTGGATGAAGATTTACTTGCCAGCCTACTATGTGTGGATGAAGACTTACAGGAGCACGGATAACTCAGAGACAGATACAGTACTGCAAAGCCCACTCCAACGATAGTGAAGACTCATGGGAACTGCTTCCCTGGGGCTCCTTGCATGAGTCAGGCCACTCAACGTACTAGGGAGTGTAGTAAGAAGTTTCTGTGTCCAGCATGGCCAGTCCTACAGCCATTCAGTCCCAAATAAATTACAGAGGTTTATGTTATTTACAAGCTACTTGGTCAACGGCTCAGGCTTATCTTATTTTTTTTCCATACTCACTCACTACTACTCTCTCTCCTTCCCATTCTCCCAGTCCTCCCCCAGCCTCTCCCTTCACAGACACCTCATTCGCTCCCCAGATGGAGCAAGAAATCACAAGGTGAGTCAATTCAGTCTGGTATATCCAGGTGAAGTAGGACGAAGTTCTTCCTCTAAATATCATAATAGCCGGGACCTGAAAACAACCTAGATGCCCCCCAACTGAAGAATGGATTAAAAATTAGGGTACAAAATGGAGTACTATTCAACAGTTTAAAAAAGTCTCAGGCTTATTACTTGTTAACTTTTATACTCTAAGTTAACACATGTTTCTTATTTATGTTTACTCATGTGGCTTGGTACTTTTTCTCAGAACAGTATTCTCATTTTCCTCCCTCTGCAACTGGCCGGTGTCTCTGCTCTTCTGCTTCTCAGAATCCTCCTAGTCTATTAGTCCCACCTTTACTTCCTACTGGCCAATCAGCATTTTATTAAACCATTAAGCCACCATAGACACATCTCACATGGTGATAAAGTAGATTTGAAGCTTCTAGGGTGTAGGCATGAGTGTGCTCTCACAAACAACAAATCTTAACAGTGTACAAGAGCAACATCCCACAGTAGAGGAGAATCTTCCCCTATCTCTTGTTCTGTCACTGTGACAGCTAGCTCTCAGGTCACCTTTACATTGCCCACAATCATGAGAAAGAGAGTCTCAGTGGGGAATGGGCTTCATCACAATGGCCTTAAGTGATGTGGAAGGATCATCCCTGGACTGCAAAATGGCTTTTAGTAATGGTCCAGAGCAAAGGACATGTACAAAGGCAAGCTCTTCACTTTTCTGCTCTCTCTGCATTGACTCTAGCTGCCAAATTATCTATGCTGCTGCTGCTTTCTGGAGCATGGCTTCTTGGGCTAAAAAACATAGTTTTCATAACCAAATGGGTAGAGAGATACATAAATAGATAGATACGTAAATCAATAAGCAAATTATAGATAGGTAACTAAGGTATTTAGGATAGATGATAGAGATGTATGATTGATAGATAGATGAATAGGGTAGATATAATAGAGAGATGATAGATATATGATAAATTATAGATGATAGAGAGAGATAGATGATAGGTAGGTAGATTATAGATTAATTTATCAATTTATAAATCTATGTATTATCTGAAGATTTCATTTGTTAATCTGAGCTACAGTAAGTTGTACTATAACTTTAAAAGGCCTAGAATGCAGGCCAAGGTTACATATCTCTGCACTTAGGCACACATAGTGTCCTTGAAATTATGAACAAAACACAACCAGGCAGCAGTGCTGGGTCTCAGGAGACAGACTTGACAAGCCAGTCACTGCAAGTCATCAGAAAATGACAGCAAGTGAAGGAGCTTATATTAAATTCTCACAGGCCTAATATTGTAAAAGCAGGTTAATCCTCTAGATAGAGAGGAGGTCTGGAATAATCTTCGCAAAATGAAAGAGTCATTTCAAGAACTCTTGTCTGTCATTTCTAATAATAAATAATGTGGTAAAGTCAAATTTCTCTTTTGAGAGTTTCATGCTAATTTCTGGGCAAAAAAAAAATCTACATCTAATGGTCTAAGAACAGCAAAACCTTAAAAATAGATAATCCTGCTAACTTAATACCACATACTGAGATGCAGTGAGTTCTTGCTGATTAATTTATACAAGGTCAGTTTGAGGTCTTAATTTCTTTTTCAGTCATTCATTTACCTTTATTCCTGGAAGTTTTATTATATCTAGATCTAAAACAAAGGAGGAAAGAGAGGGTGAGGAAGAGGATACATAAAAATCACACACACAAAGAACTGACTAGTATGAAAGGTGGTTTACTAAGAAAAAAAAAGTCAAATGTACAAATTTCTTATTTGAAAATAAGACATTTTCATCATGAAAATGGAAAAAACGTCATGCGTCTAGTTTTCTCTAGGATCTCTAAGGTGCATCAACTGTCACCTGACTGTCACTTGGGGAAATGGCCTTGGAATGCAGAATGACAGCTCCACCCAGGCCTGTAGCAAGATGGATCCATTTGGAAGCAGTAGATCATGGACTGATGGTCCCAACATATCTTTATTAGACAACCAAATTGAGCTGTGTACTTTAAAAACATGCTTCATTTGGCCTTTACATCAACACATGTGTAAAGTCATTTTAATGAGCCCTTTTCACAAAACATTAAGATTGTCTTTGAAGCTCATTCATGCTTTAAGCTCTCCTGGAAAATTGACTGTGATTACTAGATTTATCCCAGGAAGAGGTGAGACAGAAGCCAAGATTTTAGCTAAGCAGCACGTCACCTTTGAGCATGAGACAGCACCCTTTCAGAGATTTCTCTAATTGGAAAGTTGACAAGAGATATTAAGAGGTGTGTCTGAGGTTCAGACATGATAACAATCATAAAACCTCCCTGGGCACCTGTTGTGAGCACAGGCTTTCACAACAGAGTTAAAGTACTAAGTTTAAAAGACAGAAATGATGTGGCAAAGAGTAACACGGGGCTCCCCGGAAGAAAGAAGGTCACAGTGCAGGAGCAAGGTGTTGTTAAAGCATGCTGTGTGGGACAGGAACAAATATTTCTAGTCTTAAATATTTTCCCTGCCTAGTTGCTTCCCTTCCAGGTCCAGCTCTGTATCATAATTCTACAGTAAGGATTAAAGGTTGGTTGTTAGGCCTTGAATTTACAGAAATACAGAAAGATCTCTGTCTCTGACTGATGGGATTAAGGGCATATAGGTCACCACTCTCTGACCCTCATGGTTTGACTGTGGGTGATTCTGTCCTCCGATACTTAAGGCTGATTTTATGAAATATAAAATACAGCACCACAGACTGTGTGTCAAGGGAAGATGAACTCTGGAGAAGGGGGAATTCAGACACAGGTGGTATCAAGGAGAAAGAGCAAAGTAGTGGGGAGATGGTAACCTAGGAGAATGCAGAGATAAACCACACTAATAAATGTTTGAAAAGGCCATATGGAAAGCATTTTATAAGATTTTTAAACTTATATATATGTGTATACATATATATTTTTATATATGCCTATATATTTAAAGTGAGTTATACTAAATGGGATACTTTCCCCCAAGGAATCATAGGTTATCTAACAGAAACCCCCATGACATGCATGGGAAGTCTTCCTTAGAGCCTTTAGTCAGGGGGCTTTAGGAGTCCCTCAGAATGATACTGGCCATTCCATTGCACTTACAGGCCTATTAGACCATTTTGCTAAAGAAATCACACACTTCAGATACAGAACTTAAAGGAATTAAACTTTAACTGACCTAGAAACCTTCTCTCTGAAATCTGGCTCTCATGTTATTAGAGAATGCTGTATACAAGCTGTCAAGGAAGAGAAGCCATCAGTGTAAAGCCTGAGAGCCACAGCTAGGACCAGTCCAAAAACATCAACAGCTGTCTACATGGACATAAGCCCCACTCAGTGGGAGAGACATCGTGTCTGGTATCGTAAACCTGTCCAGCTACCTGGGTGGAAAAGCCATGAACCTGAAGTTAAAAACAACTGTTGCTGCTTTTCTATATCAATATAGCTCTGTAGTCATTTTTTTCTGAGATGTTCTACTGGAATTTTATGGTTGGAGATTAAAGTTCTACAGGTTTTGACTTTTTTAATATATAAAAGGTTCTTTGTTTTTTACATACCCACCACAATTCCCTTTCCTCCTCTCCTTCCCCTCACCTCTAGCTTCTCCCCACACCTCTCCCCATCCACTCTTCAGAGAGGGTCAGGACTCCCGGGAGGAGTCAAGAAAGTCTGAAACACCAAGTTGAGGCAGGACTAACCCCCATCATACACACACACACACACACACACACACACACACACACACACACACACACACACATTCTCTCTCTCTCTCTCTCTCTCTCTCTCTCTCTCTCTCTCTCTCTCTCTCTCTCTCTCTCTCGGCTGAACTAGGTATCTACTATAGGGAATGGGTCCTAAGAAGCCAGTTCATACACTAGGAATAAGACTTGGTCCCACTGCCAGAGGCCCCACAAAGTGCCCAAGCCTCACACTGTCATCCACATTTAGAGGGCCTAGGTAGGTCCCCTGCAGGTTTCCCAGCTGTCAGTCCAGAGTCAGTGAGCTCCCAGTAGGTCGGGTCAGCTGATTCTGACTGTATTATAAACACTTAGCATTATACCCACAGGTAAGTGTACTTTTCAGTCTCATCACCATTGTTTTAAGAAGCATTTTCCATTTATTCTTTGACAATTTACACTTGTGTACAATGCATCTTGATCATATTTATCCAAACGTCTTCTCCCCCTCCCGCTGTGTACACACACTCTACTGTGTTCGATCTCCAACTTCATGTCCTCCTTTATTTCAGCCCCACTGAGATCACTTAGTTCTGAAACGCTGACTATTCTTGGTGGTTTGAGATCATGCAGGTGACCATATATACAGTGAGTTTGTTAATGCAACGTCCATGTCATGTCCAGACAAAACTTCTCAACACTCCTCAGCATACTCCTGTTCTTGCATTCTTTCTTCTCTCTTCTACAATGTTCTGAGTCATGTGTGTGTGTGTGTGTGTGTGTGTGTGTGTGTGTGTGTGTGTGTGTATGTGTGTGGTGGAAGCAGCTACATACATCTTATTTAAGGCTGATAACTTAAAAATTAAAGATTTTCAGCCGCATAGGCCCACCACAGAGAAGGCTTTCTCTGGCCAAGGTTGACTGCAGCACAAACCTCTGGATGTAAACAGGGACATTTAGAGGAGAGTTTGATAACATATCCACTTAGCAAAAGAGCAAAAATATGTTTTCCCTGAGAGCCTATGACCGTCTGAGCCACTGTCTTTTGACAATGTTTATGGTACCAGCCTCAAATCCATCTGAAAGTGGCTGATTACCCACACAACCTTTATGCCACTGTTATACCATTGGCACATCTTGCCTGGCAGGTTGTTATTGTAGCATCCAAGCCTTACCAGTGGAAAATACCAATGGTCACTTTTCTTTCCCATCAGCCTGCACAATACCTTCTAACATGATAAAAGACAGCCAGCAGGAAGGAAGATTTTACTTCAGCTGCAACTTGGATATCTGTACATTCTACAAAAGCACATCGTGTTTTCCGCAATAGGGTTTAAACATCTAGTTAAAATGGGAAACCAAGAGTGATGGCAATAAATTGTGTTGTTCTGGGTGCCTTGGGACCTCTTTGACCAGTAATTGCTCTGATAATTATCCCATTCCTGGAGGTGAGATAGACAGGGGGTAATTCTTACAAACTGGCTACAAAGAGTACAGGATCATAAAACAAAACGGGATTTTGCTTACAGAATTATTTAACCATCAGTAATCATTTTTTTAGAAAGGTTTAGAAACAAAGCCAACTATATGTAGTTATTTTTCTGGTAGTGTCCTTGCTTAAATTTTGGGCAGTCTCCTAGATTAGAGTCTATATTAAAATTTTTCATGCTTTTACTCATTCATTTCGAATGATGCTTTCTTTCGATTTGCTACTGCTGTTGTATGTCAGTCCTGAGTCCGAGATAGATTGAAAGAAAGGGGGAGAAATCTTCTTATGCTTGTGCAGATCAGGATTAGAATCAGAATTAAATCCTTCCCTTTATCCCACTTTATTCCATGTCATTTTATTGACAATACCATGTTAAAGCAGATCAAATCATCTGCTTCTTGGATGAGCCCTGAGAGTTGTCTCCAGTTCCCTGGGTACAGCCTGACAATGGTTGCCACCAGGCACTCCACAAGGATGCTGCTCCCAGCCTGCAGGAAAGCCACTGAGGCATGATGTCCAGGGCAGCTTCCTTAGCTTACACTGTTTTTGTTTTTGTTTTCTATTGCTTCAGAAGATGGTGTGACTGGTTACAGAAGATCAAAGGCCTTTAGACAAATGATAGTATTTCAAAACTTTAAACATGAATAAGCCTGAAGGTCTGGTGTGATAATGGCCTATGATTCTGATGGAAGATCTTGGGATGAAAGGTGTGCGCTGACTGATGGGGAAGAAATTTAAGTCACATTGCCATGGTGAGATCACAGGAACCAGTAAAACATTTTCACACCTCCCCTTGATTTTATTTTAACTACCTTGCAGTTTGGCTTCCAAGACTCACACGTATGCACCAATCCAAATGGCAAAGCCTACCAGCTGGAATAGCCTCTTATCCCTTGGTGACTTACTTATTTTTACTGATTTGCAAAGGCTGGCACTTCTGGTTGGCTGGCCATGATCCCATTGGTTCAATACACAGTATGGCTTATAGGCTCCTATGTGGCTAATTAGGGCTTCAGAGAATGGCCACTCAGCTCAATGATTTTTACTGTGCCTCTTCTCATGAAGAAAAAGGGTTCATCTTTGGAGGAATTGGGTTATCACCTAAAAGGCTCAAATACACTTTAGCTTAAATTACATTTTAAATATTTATTATTCTGAAATTGAGATACAATTTTAGAATAAAAGAAAAATAAAGCAATCGACACAAAAGCACACAAATACACACACACACACACAAACACGCATGCACGTGCATACACATGCAGACCTCCACCATGAACTCCAGCAACAATAAAAGAAAATTGCAATCACTGTTAGATTTTATAGCTGAGAATTTTTTTACATATATTTTTGTGTGTGCTGCACGTGGATGTGTATATGTATATTCACATGTATGTGTATGCAATGCACATGTGTGCAGATACATGTACACACCTGTGTCCATAATGTGGAAGCCTGAAGGTGATGTCTGGTATTTTTCTTGATTGTTTCCCACCTTATAGGCAGGCTTTCTGGCTGAATCCAGAGCTCACTGTTTTCTTTTTTGGCTTCCCAGGTGGTGGAGATTTCCTGACTTTGCCTTTTGCACACTGGCCTTACAGACTCAGAATACATACTCATCTACACGAATTTAACAGGAAACACCGATGTTAGTTATTTTTTTCTTATTCCTAATACAGACAGAAATTGCAAGAGTTTTTTGTTGTTTAGGTCTTTTTTTTTTTTTTCTATTTTGGTCCTTTTTGTTTGATTGGTTGGTATTTTTGTGGGCTTGAAACTGGATGTCACATGATACACAAGTACTCTACCACTAAGAGGTCCAGCTGTGCAGAAAGCTATTTTGCTGTTTTGTCTTCTCCTCCTTTTATATTTAGACTTATGAACACTGAACAAACCTTGATAAACATTTAACACTTTTTACTTTTTTTCACTATGTCTTCATGAGTAAGTAAAATCAATTCTCTATTTAATCCCCTGGCATACCTATATAATCACTGCCAGCAAACATTCCACAGAGGTCATCTTTATGAGGCATCAATTATTATAATTCAATACTTTAACAAAATATTTACATATAATTTGAAATATGGTTAATCTCTTCAGAGAGTTTATGAAATTCAGAACTATAAATTAGCTGGGATTTTAATAAAAATAACTTGCATAAGCTATGTTAATCACTCATCTAATGAAACACCAAAACCAAAGCAACTTGGAGATGAAAGAGTTTATTTCACTCACAATTTTATCATCCAAAACAATAAAGGCAGAAACTGAAGTAGGGCAGGAACCTGGATGCAGGCTCTGATACAGGAACCGGGAGGAAGGCTGATGCAGGAAAGACCATGGAGTGGTGCTGCTTACTGGCATGTGTGTGGATTTTTATTAAATATAGAATATAACACCACAGACTTGTATTTCACTGATTGCTAAGCTTGATATTTTATAGAACCCATGACTACCAGCCCTAGGATGGCATCATTCATAATGGGCTGGGCTCTCCCCATCAATCACTAAATATGAAAATGCCTCAGAGGCTTACCTATAGCCTGATCAGTCTTTTCTTAATTGAAGTTCCCACCCCTCAGATAACTTGTGTTGAGTAGTTATAAAACTATCCAGAACAAGCTAGAACATCTGAAAGAATGTTTTAGTCTGATAAATGAGAGAATGTGTGTAACATCAGATTTTTATCTGATGTGATCAAATCAATCTAAGTTTTCTAAGGATCGATTGTCTTGATTGGAAAAGTCTCCTATTCAGTTAACCCGATAACCAGAAGCCAGGGCAGTAGCATTGGTTCAAAGCCATCCTGTGAAGCATAGAGTGAGTCCCAGGTCAGCCAAATAACTTAGAGAGAGCTTGTCCCAAAATAAACAGTGGAAGGGAGACTGTGAAAACAGCTTCCTTGGTTTCAGCCAACCAGATTGCAATGTCCTAGTCTCAATCCTCAGCGGGACAAGAACTTTCAAAAAAGAAGGAGCCTTTCAGCCATTCATAGTTCCTCTGCTGAAAATTCCCTTTTTTTTTTTTTTTTTTTTTTTTTTTTTTTTTTTTTTTTTTTTTTTTTTTTTTTTTTTTGTTTT
>PVIH01022745.1:0-26438 GCA_004025045.1 Sigmodon hispidus | reverse complement strand
GCCTGAGCTAGGTCAGTGTGTTCCCCTCCCAGGCCTGAGCTAGGTCAGTGTGTTCCCCTTCCAGGCCTGAGCTAGGTCAGTGTGTTCCCCTCCCAGGCCTGAGCTAGGTCAGTGTGTTCCCCTCTCAGGCCTGAGCTAGGTCAGTGTGTTCCCCTCCCAGGCCTGAGCTAGGTCAGTGTGCTCCCCTCCCAGGCCTGAGCTAGGTCAGTGTGCTCCCCTCCCAGGCCTGAGCTAGGTCAGTGTGCTCCCCTCCCAGGCCTGAGCTAGGGTTTTCTCTCTGAGCTTGGCTTTAAGAGATGAATCACAGGGCTGAAGAGATGGATGCTCAGTGATTAAGAACATTGGCTGGAGGTGCAGATGACCAAAGATTAGTTCCCAGCACTCCATGGTAGCTCACAACTGACTAATTCTGTTTCCACGGACTCCAACATCCTTCCACCTCAGATTCCGTGGGCACTGTACATAAGTGGTACACATAAATACATTTGGGCATAGCACTCAAGCATATAAAATAAAAATAAATAAACCTTCATTAAAATAAAAGAGTTGAATCACAGAGGCACAGGCTCAGGGTTGGACAATACATAGGAGGTTTTATTCACTTTCTTTGCTGGGATAAATCTCCCTTCACCATTTCTCATTCAGCTCTCACCCTCTGGTTCTCTCTTTTCTGATAGTAACGTACTGTCTCTTCCACCACAGCAGGCAAATAAGCACACCTCACCATTGTAGATGCTCATTCTACTTTGTACAACAATATTACCAGTATTGTGAGCCCTTGTGATCTGGATGGTGCTACACATAGGAATCTCTGTCTATTTTTTCTAGAACTGGGCAAAGAGCAGTACAGGGATCCATTTTCATCTTCTTCTCTACATAAATTGCACCCAGCCCCCCCCCCAAAAATAACCCAAAACCCAAAGATGCAATGAAATGACTTAAAACATCCATGTACAATTGGGTTAAAACAATAGGGGGAAAGTCATGAATAGAGACCACTCCTGCTGTCATTTGGGCTTTTTGATTGTTTGTTATTAGTGGTATTTGGAGTTCAGTCAAGAGATGCACACATGCCAGGCAAGTTCTCTACCACTTAACTGTATTCCCCAGACCTCTTTTCATTTTTTATTTTAAGACTAGGCTTTACTAAGTTTCTCAGGTTGACTTTAAACTTGTGACCTTCATGCCTCAACTTTCTGTGTAGCGTGGGAATATAGGCTTGAACCCCCAGGCCCAGATGAACAAAAGGCATCTCAATACTCAAATAGTTGCTGGAGATTAAATGTATTAGTCAGTGTGCTTTGTACATATCAGTTCAAAAAAACAACAATGGCCTCCACAGTTCTCTTTGTCTAGTAAAAGAGCAAACTTCTCAGCTCTGAATGGCAACCAGAATCCTTCCTGTGTGCTTTATGAAAAAGCTTTTATTTCTTCATTTTCTCTGTGTGTTAGTTTCCACCCTGTATAAGCTGCTACACACACTGGCCTCACTTTTGCAGTATCAACCCAACACTAACTAGTATTTCCTAACTGTTAAATACAGAAGGCAACTTATGTGGCCTGGAGATCAGCTTTTTCAAATGAAACAGGGAAGAACACTTTCAATGACCACATCATCTCTCAGACACCCTATTTTTAGTAAGACCACAGCAAATGAGGTGTGGTGACCAGACAGGAGGTGTTGTGCATGTGAACTGAGGGGGAAGCCCAGCAGGCATAAAGGGGAGGTAAAGACTACCTGAAACACTGGGGAGACCTGTACCACTTGAGCTTGCTGGCATCAAACCGCTCCGCTGGGAGACACAATGGAGAAAAGGGAGTTCCTGCTCTGCCTGCTTTCTTGCTGGCTTCTTTAAAGCCAACCCTGTACCCAGGTGCTTTATCCATAAAGACACTTTCTTTTGTTCTTTAAATGCCCTAATTACTTCCTCAGTAAGTCAGATAAAGTCCTGCTGCCTTCAGAATGAGTGCCTATTGAGTCTCCCGGCAGCTTGCTCCTGAACAGGACTGCCTTCCCTCCTTAGAGGAACCGTGGAGAAGGATGTCCACAGAAAGGCTGCACCTCTGGATCCTTTGTGGTATCTGGAGCATCCCCAGCCCCGCTCCAAGATTACAATTATTTCCTCAGTGATTTTCACAGGTATTTAATTTATTGGTGTGTGTGTGTGTGTGTGTGTGTGTGTGTGTATGTGTATGTGTCTGTGTGTTTATATGCACACGCCATAGTGTGTATGTAGAGGTGAGGGTCAGAAGGCAACTTGTGTGAGTTATGTTTCTCTTCCCACCATTTCCTGTTTTACTCATCCAGCCCTCAGGATGTGGCAAGAGCCCCCACCCACTGTGACATCTCTTGGGGGGGGGTCCCTTGTCACATGTCTACTAACAATAGGGATCTTTTAAGAAATGTATCATGAAGCTCTTTTGACATTCAGAGAATATTGTTGGTATAAACTGCTATACTACACTCATAGGCTGTGGCACATATAAATGTATGGCCCCACCTACTGTTCCTCATCTACAGACCTGTACAGTATGCTACTGTGGTAATTACTGTGGAATTCTGTGGTCCACAACTCACCAGTGCAAACAGATTATACGATAAAGATGAGGACATTGTGGTCTCTGTGATGCCACCAGGTAGGAACCTTGCAGTGATGCACGGCTGTTGCACACACAGTTCATATGCTCTTGTGTGACCACTGCCACAGGCTTTGTTCATTATGACCGACATGTCCATATGTGGCCACATGATAGAAGATGAAGGTGGGGGAGATCTCAATTTATCTCCATAAAACCAACCAGGCCTACCTCAGCTGCCTTCTCTGAAGAGAGTAAACTTAGCTCAAGAAATGCCATTTTGTATTCTAGCAGCAATAGAGATAAAATAGAGTCCAGTTCCACATTCCTGGCAGGGGCTTGCCCACTTCTAGGAGAGAATGAGATGAACACCTGGATGATCCAGGTGGGGTCCAGGACTAAACAGAGTCTTCCATTTTAGAGAACTATGCTAAACTAAAGCAGACAGAGCCCTGAGAAAGAGTCCCTCACCCAGTTCCCAGAGATCATAGCTAGAACAGAATCCATACCACCCTGACCCTGCTACCCGACCACCAAATGCTCTAGTCAAAATACACCACCATCATTCCTGGGCCCAAATTCAAGGAGAAATTCCCCAGATTAGCTGTCAGCACATAACCTTGTACTAGAGTAACCCCAAATTGTGTTCTTTTCCCTTTAAAAGTGACTGTTAAGCTCCCCTCGGGAGCCGCCCCTGATCTTGCTATGGCAAGAGCTGGACTGGGTTCTCTGCCATGGCTTGTATTTACATCAATAAACCTTGCTATTACATTCTGCTACATCCTTGTCTCTGGTGGTCTCTCTGGGGTTGCGACTTTGGGCATAACATTCTCAATGGTTAGAATAGGCACACTTCAAGTTCACATTTTCTCTCCCTAAATGTGACAGTTGGTTTTACTATAATTATTATTCCTGTTAAAGCACAGATATTTAGTAGTCTCCTGGGGCTAACAGACTACATTCAATCCTCAGCAATTAGTTCCTATGAAACGTAAATACCACCCTGAGCAAGGCTATCTGTACCCTGGGCAACAGAGTGCACACACAGTGTGACAGAGATTCCAGACCCATTCTGAGAAAGTGGACTCTGCGAATGGGGAACCTGAACAAATGGCCTGACATTTTGATGAATTAGAATAAGCTACTTAAAGCTGGGAGATTTGAGGAAAATCGTAGGAAAGGCTGGCACACATCCTGATGACTGGCAAGTGCAAATGAGTTTGCTGATCATTATTTCACACCATGGATTATCATGACATACGACTGCCAAAAATCAAAGTCACAGCCAAGCAGAAGGCAGCTACAGCAGCATAACCTTCCCTATATCTGTCCCCCCACAGCCCTACTCTGATAAGCTGTAAGCCAGAGAACAGAGGAGAGGATAAATAATAAGAGGGGTAAATTATTGGCTGAAATTGAAATGTCATACAACGTTGGGGGAGGGGAGCACCTATAAAGACATAGTTATTCCTTTGGAGCACTCGTGTGTCCTAAAGACCCATGATGCATTGGAGAATGATGCTCTGAGAAATGACCTATTTCTAGAGGCAGGCATAAATGTCTGGCATGGAAGAAGTTGGCATAGCAACTCTGCACTGGCCAGTGTGAATCACAGAGTTCACAGATACAGGACAGAACCACCGGAGTGAGTTCTGCATCTTCATGGGGTGAATAAGCTGCATAAAGCATTTCTCAGGGGTTTTCTTTGGGCGAACACAAACTCACAGTGTAGTAACTAACAGCAGATAACTTGCTGAATGAACGGTGTTCCTGATTCCAGGAGAGATTTATTCTCTGTGCTTTCCATAGGTAAATAAGGCTACATTCATGCAGAAATGAGGTGTTTGTCCCTGATAATATTCTCCATGAGCTACAAGATGACGTAGTCCAAATAAACTTTTGGTGTTTGTTTATGAACAAACATTCATTAGAAAAGAGCTATTTACCTGTTGGCAGTAGGTCCCTGGAAATTTGGATCATAGGTCCTTGGATTACCTGCATTTAAAAAAAAATCTTTTTAAGTATACAAGTCAATGAAGAGGCAAATAAATTAATATAAGATGTTATCATACATTATGATATATATGCCTACTGCCCTGCACAATGGTAAGTCCTTCTTTCTTCTGTCCAGTAAATACCAGATGTGCCCTGGTCATGCTGGCTGAGCTCTTGTCCTTTCTCCAGAAAGCTGACCACAAAGGTCATATTCCCCATAAACTGGGAAAATACCCTCTGTCAGAGAGCATCAACCCTGAAAATGTCTGCAAGAGTGATGCTGCTGCTCTTCAGAGCTGCTTGGCCATGCTAACATCTGCCATTGCCAGTGTGGCTGAGGACCTGAGCACTGTACTTCCTAATTAAAGAGGTGACTTATCCAAGCTCTCCTTTCTTTTTAGTAGCCAGTCATTTGGCTTTTACTTCAAAAGTCTAATTCCTAGTCCTCGTTGGCCTCTGCCAACCAGCTGCATATTGCAGGTTTCTTTAAGATCTACTAACAGACATGGTTGCACCACTGTGCTCCTGTCTTTGCCCATATAAAACCCCAATGAAAGGACTTTTTTTGTAAAGTCATCCCTGGCCAAAGGCCTGCAGCTATAACCCCACCTCCCAGGGCTCCTCCCTATAAGTGCTCCAACCCCATCCTTTAGATATTTTGGTCTATCATAAAATTGGTTCTGAATCAAAGACAGAATTCTAAAAAGATTAGAAAGAAGACACCTGTGTGTCAACCACTTGTCCCCACTTTCACATAGTGGGGAGCCACTCCAAAGAACTCAGAAGTCTCCAAGTTCAGGTACACTCAGGACAGAGCAGCAAATCCAGGAAACAAGCAGCCTGTAAATATGAATAAAGCACCCATGATACACAGGAGGCTCTGCAGAGATAGAGGATGTATGTAAGGCATGGCCAGGCTCCATCTCAAAGAGCAGAGTCTGCATACTGATGCATTCAGCAAGGCCATATCTACTCATACTTGAACCCCCATACAACACAGTTAATAAAATGATAAGACATGGAGTGCTTTGGTCTGAATGCTTGTACCCCTCATTCCCATTGGTAACCCTTAAAGTGACAGTACCAAGAAACGTGGCTCAAAGGCAGCAGTCCCATTTTCCTCAGATCCTATTTTTGAAAGTTAAAACATTTATGGATGGGGGAGGGATGAGTAATCCCTGTTGAAAGGTGATTAAGCAATAAGGCAGTCATAGTACTGAATAATAGCAATGGCCTCAGGCAACAGATGCAAAGAATGACCTAGCCTCTGCAAAACTCTCTCTTCTGGCAACTTGGGATACCGTGTTCTCTTTCCACTATGGTAAGACACAGCAAAAAAACTCCTTCTTATAATCAGACAGCCACCCCCTCTTACACCAAACCTGCCAGTGTGCACCTTTAGACCCAGAGGTCTCTAAAACTGTGAAATAGACTCTCTAGTCAGAAATTACCAAGCCTAAGGTGTTACAAGAACTTGGAGGAAGTAAGTTCCATCAAGGACCACAGCAGTCAAAAGGGTTCCACTCAGGAAGTGTGTGTGTGTGTGTGTGTGTGTGTGTGTGTGTGTGTGTGTGTAAGTTGAAACAAAAGGAGAAGCAAAAGAGACACATTTTGACATCAGAATCCAGTCATATTTACTGTAACTCAATGACTGTCTCTTGTGTGATTTGTATGGACGGAGGCTCCACAGAGAAAGAGAAGGGGAAAGAATCACATTCTGTCTTCAGCACAAGAAGAAAAGTACAAAACTATATTACAGGCAAAACATGGTCATTAGAGGCATGCCTGTAAGGACAGTGTTGTCAACCCTAGAAAACTAAATCCCAAAGTAAGTGGGAGTATCAGTAAGGAAGGCTTATAGAGCTACCAAATTTTTAAATGGATAGGCAAAGACAGAACCTGTAATAATAGATGGAGTCACAGAGGTAGGAATGAGGAGCATTTTTGCAGGAGCACCAGAAAATCTAGGTCACTAGAGCGATGAATAGTGGGACAGGAGGACCTTAGAATGAAGCTGAGTAGGAAGTATAAACCAGAACCCATACAAAGAAAAAATAGGGTTGGAATTTTTTCATACATTATAGAGCACAGGGAATCAGGAAGGACTTTGAACAAAGTAATGAGACAAGAGAAATCATGCTAAAAAAAAAAAAAAAGCAGGCTAGCCTTGAAAGCACAATACTCAACTTTATATGGGAAAAACAAAGAACCTAGGACAGCTAAAACAATCCTATATAATAAAAGAACTGTTAAAGGTATCACCATCCCTGATTGCAAGCTATACTACAAAGCTATAGTAATAAAAACTACATGATAGTGGCATAAAAATAGACAGGTTGTTCAGTGGAACTGAATCAAAGACTCAGACATAAATCCACACATCTATGGATACCTGACTTTTTTATGAAGAAGCCAGAAATACACAATAGAATAAAGAAACCATCTTCAACAAATGGTGTTGGTTTAACTGGATGTGGCATGTAGAAGAATGAAAATAGATATATATTTATCATTCTGCAGAAGCTCAAGTCCAAGTGGATCAAAGACCTCACAACATTAAACTAGATACACTGAACCTGATATGAGAAAGTGGGGACTAGCCCTGAACACACAGGCACAAGAAGACAACTGTCTAAACAGAACACTGATAGTTTAGGCACTAAGAACAACAATCAATAAATGGGACCTCATGAAACTGAAAAGTTTCTGTAAAGCAAAGGATATTGTCAATAGGAAAAAAAAAGGCAGCCTAGAAAAAGGGAAATGGTTTTCACCAACTCCACATTCAACAGAGGACTAACATCAAAATATATAAGGAATTCAAGAAACTAGACATCAATCCAATTAGAAATGTGGTGCAGAGATAGAGAATTCCCAACCGAGGAATCCTAAATAGCTGAGAAACACTTAAAAATGTTCAACATCCTTAATCATCGGGGAAATGCAAATTAAAACAGCTTTGAGATTCTATCTTACACCTGTCAAAATGATTAAGATCAATAACACCAGTAATGCTCATGCTACAAGGATGTGGAACATGGAGAATGCTCCTCCTTTGCTGGGGGGAGTGCAAACTTATACAACCACTATGGAAATTACTATGACAGTTCCTCAGAAAATTGGGAATCAATCTACCTCATCCAGCTATACCACTTCTGAGCATATACCCAGAGGACATCCCATCCTATTACATTGGTCAACTACATTCATAGCGGCTTTATTCAGGATGGCCAGAAATTGGAAACAACCTAGATGTTCTTCAACCAAGAATAGATAAAGAAAATGTGGTGTATTTACACAGAGGAGTATTACTCAGATATTAGGAAAAATGACATCATGGAATTTGAAGGCAAATGGATGAAACTAGACAAAAAAAAAATCATGCTGAGTGAGGTAACACAGAAAGACAAACATGGTATATGATCACTGCTAAGTAAGTATTAGCTGTTAAGTAAAGGATAACAATGCTACAATCCACAGATCCAGAGAGGGGTAAGTAACAAGGAAGACTCTGGGGAGGGGGTGTTTCCTGCATCTCCTTGGAAAGGGGAAATAAAATAGATTTTTACAGGCTGAAGGGATGTGAACATAAGGAATTTAGGCAAGAGAGGGAGGGACAGAGTTGGAGAGCACAGGGAGAAAGGAGTGGAATTGGGGGCGGGCACAGATGGGGTGATGTGGAAACCTAGTGCAGTGGAAACCTCCTGGGCCCGATGGGGGTGACCCTGGTAAGGACTCCTAGTGATGGAGGATACAGAGCCTGGACCAGCCACCTCCAGAGTAACCAGACAAGGCTCCCAGTGAAGGGCCTGAGACACCAACTCAGCCACTAAACCTTTAACTCACACCTGACCTGCGGCAAGACGTGCTGGGGCAATGGTTACTTGTAGCTTATGGAATCAGCCAACCAATGACTGATGTAGCTTGAGGCCCAACTCATGAGAAAGAGCCTAGGCCTGACACTACCTGAATTATCAGGAAATAGAAGATGATGTCCCAGAGACCTATGGTAGACCCAAATATGACAGACAAAAAAAATCAATGAAATAATTCCTAATGATATTCTACTGCACTCATAGATTGGTGCCAGCCCAGGTGACATTAGATAGGCTTCCTCCAGCAGCTGATGAGAGCAGATGTAGAGACCTACAGCCAGACATTAGGCAGAGCTTGGGGAACTCTATGGAAGAGGGTGGAGGGGATTGTAGAATCCAGAGGGGTTAAGTACCGTGGGGGGTGGGGTGGGGCGGGGGGGGGTGGCCCATAGAATCAACTATGCAGGGCTCATAGGGGATCATAGAGACTGAAGTGGCAATGACAGACTCTGCAGTAGGTCCTCTGCATGCATCTGTGGATGCTGAACTTGAGGTGTTGGGGGGACTCCTAACAGTGGAAGAATGGATATCTCTGACTTACTTTTTTGTATGCTTTTGGTACCTTTTTCCTATGATTGGGTTGTCTCATTTAGCCTTGATATGAGGTTTGTGCCTCATCTTATTGCTTCTTGTTATGCTGTAGTCAATAGATATCACTGGGAAGCCTGCTTTTTTCCGAAAGGAAATGGGGGAGTAATAGATCTGGGGGAGAAGGGAGATGGGAGGAGCTGTGGTCAGAATATATTGTATGAGGAAAGAATAAATTTTTTAAAAATTAAAAGAGTAGTCTAGGACATACAGCTCAGTGAGGAAAGAATAAATTTTTTAAAAATTAAAAGAGTAGTCTAGGACATACAGCTCAGTGGTAGAGTACCTGCCTGGCATGCACAAGACTGTGAGTCATCCTTACCAACCTCCAAAAGCAATCTAGCAGTCATGTGCAAGTGTCATTGATGGACATAATTTAGGGAGATGAATGACGAACTTCCTGCAGTAACAGAGGTGAGGTAATGTGAGTCATTGCCAAGTTGTGATAGAGAAGAAGGAAGGTAAAATTCAAGTTCACAAAGTATAGGGATGTAGCTTAAGGCTTATGCTTGGGCCTCTGCTCAGGAGCATATAATTCTAGACAGATTATGTCATTTTTGAAGTCTTTGTTTTTGTATTTTCAATACTGATGTCTACCCTATAAATTAGTATGAGGGCTAACTAACACTGATCAAGTGATCAGAACAGTTCCTGAAATGTGGTAAGCCCCAAGAATGCTTCTTAAAAGTGTCATAATTTCATGTAAAAGACAACTACAACCTTGTGAACATTACTATTTTAAACGTAAAAGACATATAGCAAAGATGGCCCCAAAGCAAGTGATTCCAGATTCTCTGAAATCTAGTTTCATCTCTGCTATTAGAATACAAATATCCTGACAGAAAGCACCCCAGTGACAGAAATGGTTTATTTTAGCTCACAATCAAAGATTATAGCCCATCATTCTATAGAATTCAAGGCAAGATATTCAAACAGTTCATCCACAGTTAAGAGCAGAAAGGAGTCAGTATACATGTGCTCGCTTGCTTATTTTTGCTCAACTCAATTCTCTATATTCATATAGTTTTTGATAACCTGCCTATGGATGATGCCACCCACAGTGAGTTGAGTAGTACCACATTCATTAAGGTAGAGAGACCCCAAAGACATGCCCACAGATAGACAATCATTCATTGAGACTCTCTTCCTAGGTGATTTTAGGCTGTGTCAAGTTAATAATTAAAGCTAAGTATTACAGTCTAGAACCTATAATGCTTTGTCATTCTGGTCTCTTACTAGATTTAAAGATGGCTCAAGGGTTGATGCTGTTCAATCAGAAGCATTAAGAAGTAGAATCACTTTCAAAGTGTATCTCAGACAGAGAATATAAAGTTTGTATTGGTTCCTTTCAGGGTGAGGTGGCATTTGGCTGAATGTTCAACATAAAACCTAGAGTCTCCAGGCAACCTTCTAGAGAAGGAGTCAGAAATAATTTAAGAAAGGAAGATGAGGAGAGTGGCAAAATGACCTGAGATGCCATTGCACTCATGAGTACACAGCAGTTGTGGTTGCCTGCCCCAGACCTGTACAAGATCAACCAATGAACAAAATATCCATCATTCCATCATGGATATGAGAAGGATTCACACAGCTCCACCCTAGCTGAGGAGCTCCTGACAGCTGATAGCTGCTAGGAGAAAAACTTTTTTCTTTGACAGTGTGGCTATTAGTAGGTTGCTCATCCTCCAGTAGACGACCTCACAACTATGCACAATTGGATTACTAACTAGTTGGTAGCACTAATTGGATTCAGTGGGAAGTGTGTGTGTGTGTGTGTGTGTGTGTGTGTGTGTGTGTGTGTTGGAGGATATATTGCAGAAGTCTAGGAAGTGTTGGGAGATTATAATCATAATACATCATATACATGTATAAATATTAAAGAAATAAATTTTAATAATGTCTTAAGTCCAAAATTGTAAAGATTTAGTGTTCAATTAACTGTTTAAAATCTCCTCACTAATGCTTTATTGACCACATGTTAAAATGATGTTATTTAGTTTATACTGAATTAAGTAAACTGTATTATTAAAATTTTTTAAAGAAAATGTAAACTGGAGCTGTGAAAGAGAACCCAGTCCTGAGAAAACTGGATGCCTTAAAAGTTTTGTCAGGAAAAAAAGAAACTCTATGGAGGAGATCCTCAGATCTGTCAGGTGTATGTCACTGTTCCTATGGCAATAATATTATTCACATAAGTTTAGCATCAAATGATATACTCTGTAGAGTACTTTACCTGTTATTTTGTATGTGTTGTCTGATTTTAAGCAAGTTGGAAATTATCATTTACTTTACAGATAGAAACATCAAGGCACAAAGAGACCAAGGACCATGACAGAGTAGATGACTGGTTCATCCATCTGAAGTGAACTCACTGCCCACTCAATGGTAGCCAAACTAATTCCAGGGCCCAGTGGTGCAAGACTAACTCCAATGAGAAGCCAATCTCTCTATACTTCAAAACAAAATTTTGAGTCATTGTCAGCTTCTCTTATTTGAACTACTTCATCACTTTAGATAGCTTTAAAAGTCTCTGCATTCTGCTTTATCTGAAAATGGAGTTCCTGTCTCAGGGCACAGAAACAAGTCTCTAATGCTGCTTCTTCATTCTACCTGTCCCCAGGTCATCTGGGTCTGATTTAAACACAGGGGTGAACTGGGCTGGACACATTCTTTACTCCAGAAGTGTAACATTAGAAGCAGTAGAGTCAATAGGAAATGGGACCTATAAGATATAAACCTTGAAGAGGAGAGATTTAGACAAATCTGGCATTCGAAGCCAGCAAGCTGACCCAGTGAGTAAAGATGATTGATGCCAGCAAAGCCTGATGGCCTGAGTTTGATCTAAAGGACTCATACGAGAAAATCAACTGCTGAAAGTTGTTCTCTGGGGTCTAAAAGAATAACATGTGCTTCCCCGCCACCACATAAAAATGAATATGAAAAATAAATAAATGTATTATTTTTTAAAGAGAGAGAAAACTATATTTTAAAAAGAAAGAGCTAAAGGAAATGAAGACAGAACCAAAGAGCTGGGCGAGTGGCTTTTTTGAACCTCAAAATCTATTTCCTCCTCAGAAGTAGGCTGAGTTTCACAAGGTATAATGGGAGGGTTTTGATAAGTTTCCATCTTTCATGTGTGCACTCCTGTGTGTGTGTGTGTGTGTGTGTGTGTGTGTGTGTGTGTGTGTGTGCATGGTGCTGATATCCTAGGCGAGTAGTCCATCACTGAGTGTTATCTTTATATCTCCTTTTTGCTTATAAACTGCTCAAACTGGAAAAACATTCAAGGAAGTCAAAGAATTTCAAGGAAGAAAAATGACCTTAAATTCTCATTAAAAAAAAAAAGTTTGTCTTAGTTAAGGTTTCTATTTCTGTGAAAAGACACCATGAACAAGGCAACTCTTAAAAAAGAATACATTTACTTAGGTCTAGCTTGCAGTTCAGAGGTTTAGTCTATTATCATCATGGTGAGTGGCATGTAGACAAACATGATGCTGGAGAAGAAGCTAAACATTCTACCTCTTGACACATGGGCAACAGGAAGTGAACTGACTCACTCTGAGCACAGCGTGAGCATAGGAAACTGCAAAGCCCACCCCTACAGTGATACACTTCCTCCAACAAGGCCATAACTACTCCGACAAAGTCATACATCCCAATAATGCCACTTCCTTTGGGGTCATTTTATTTCAAAATGTCATAGTATTTATTTCTATCAAGGCCTCTAAGTGCTTTATGTACTAATCTCCTGTTCTATGGTGTTACAGATAAAACACAATGTGAATTGTATTCTTTTATACTGAGAATCCTAATTTGTCTTAATAATAAAAACTTGGAGTTGGGTAAATGCTGAAAGATTACACAAGTAAAGGAGCCAGCCACTAGAGAGACTTCTTACCTCTACTGAATACTCAGGTTGAAAGGGGCTGAGCTTCTGTCTCCTCCTGCCTTATGTTCTTTTCTATGCCCAGCCGTATCACTTCCTGTCTCTACTTACCTAGTGCTGGGATTAAAAGCATGTGCCTCCCAAGTACTGTAATCAAAGGCATGGGATTCCAAGTGCTGAATTAAATGCATGATCTTCTATCAGCTGGCTTTGTTTCTCATTTAGACTGGATCAATCTCATGTAGCCCAGGGTGGCCTTGAACTTCCTACTTCTTCCTCCCAAGTGCTGGGATTAACGTGTGTGCCAACACTGCCTGGCTTATGTGCTTAACTAGAGACTGGCTCTGCTCTCTGATCTTCAAGCAATCTTTATTTGTCAGAGCACAAACAAAATGCCATCACATTCCTTTGAGCCATGCCATAAACAGCCCTTCACTGTTTAGTGCTTCCAATAGTTCTGTGAAATATCACTTTATCATTATGCCTTTTTAATAAGTGGGAACAGAAAAGGAAGCTGATATAGTCTAACTCACTCATATATCACCAAATAAAAGAAGATGGGAAGGTAGACCAGTTAGCTGTGAACCACTGGGATTTTTAATAGATGGATAGAAAAGAAAGGCAGATTTGAAAGTGGCTACATGCTAACAATGATCTTGCAGTTACCCGTTTCTGCATTAAATATAGCTGAAACTTGTTTTATGGTATGTGGGTTCCTTTCCATTTGCTGTGGTAGGTTCCTCATCAAGTGAAAAATGGGCTAAAAGGTTACTGTCAAGTCTGCCTGAGAAGCCAATGCCTTCTGTTTATAAGTCCCAGTTGTCTTACATTTGAGTTCAAAATACTCTACAGTCTCTATCAAAGGGTAAGATTTAGCTGATCTCATACAGCTTTGACAACTGGCACATAATGACTTCATCCCACTCTGCATGATAACAGAATCTGTATTGTGATGCAAATGTTTTTATTTCCTGATCACTATTTCTGGAATAAATAGTCACAGAAGCCAGATGAGAAGCCTCAGAGTCCCACTGTCACATGGCTTAGTGGGGTGAATTTAATCCATATTTCCTATTTTAAATGAAATTAAAAATTAAAGTTAGGTCATATTTTATAAGCTTTTGAATTTTTGATTATGTAATTATTATGACAATAGAATTATTAACACCTTTTATTAAAAAGCAAAAACAGCTGTTAACTGTAGTTAACAGCGTGAGTATACTACATCCATACAAAGTAACCTCCTTAGTAGAAATAATTTATGAAGATTAAGGAAAATAAAGCAAGCTCATTAATTCTTGTGTACCGATTTCACACCATTGAACCGAAAGCAAATGGCAAGACCTGTTAGCCAGGCAATCTAGGAAACCTTTTTCTTTAAATGAAATACATTTCTCAGTGAAAATAACAATATGACCACTACTAATTAGTATAAAAATTAAAAATCTAGGGGCTGACAGGATGGGTCAGTGGGGAGAGGCACCTACCTCTGAACCTGATGACCTCAGTTCTATCCCTAGGACCCACGTGGTGGAGGAGAGAACTAACGGTCTGTCACAGGTTGTCCTCTGACCTCCACATGCATGTCCACCCACGGACCAAATAAATAGCTAAGTCAATTAATAAAAAATATTTTAAATGAAAAATCTAAAGAATTAATTTAATTGTTTCTGAAATACTTTTCTATAGAGAATCTCATTATGAGAATCAGTAGTTTAGGGATAGGAAGGTCAGACAGTCTTCCAACAGGAATGGGAAAATGAGAAAACATGAAATGAAAATCTAACGCTCAGCAAGAGCTAGTTGAGAACGATGAATACTCAAGTTCTTGTCCTGTTTCTTACATGTTCATTGTGGTTTGTCTACAAAAGAGGACCTATTACTTCACCCAGGAAAGAGTCCCACACCCATGTCAATGAAGAAGGAACCATGTTTTGATATCATTTTATACAGTAGGATATTCCCTTGCTCAGCCCAACACACATGACCACTCGGGATCTGTACTATCTTAAGACCTTTTTCTCTTAATACCCCCACTTTAAATTTGACCTTCTAGAAATTCTGTGTCTTGTGACTCTCTATACAATCAGATGTTTTGAGGCCCCAGTCCCTCTCACTAGTGTGTTTTTTTTTTCTCTTGTTTCTTTGTGCATGGGGGCAGTTCCTCATATAAGCAAGTTTGGAGGTCATTGAGGATGCCCCTCCTCATCATAAACAGTAAAACCAAGAAATAAAACTGTAGAATTTTGATTATTGATCATAAAAATGGAACAGCAAACCTCACTGTGGGTAGGGACATGACATTCTGAACTGCCTAAAAGACTGTAAGATTACCATCTAGCTGGCAATTTTCTGGTAAGGAACAAAGACATCACTGTTCCCTCCCATGTAGGACTATCCAAATCAGTAGGACAGGAAAGTCAAGAAGCTTTATTTCTATTTCAGAAACTTTAGGAACTGTATAAAGCCTCACTAAACATATAAATTGGTACAGCAGTCCTTGTGACTACTGTTACTCTTGACCCACAAGACATTTTTACTCTGCCACTGTCTCTTCAGCTACTGCCTATGCTCACTCTTACAGGTGCCTCATGCTGTTCTTTAATAACCTCTGCCTGGCTTCAACATGGTGCTGTGCCCTGTGTGAATTCATTTAACAGAGGTCACAAGGACCTCGAAACTCAGGGAAACCTGAGTAAAATCCTGGTAACAGCAATGGTTAGGAAAGTCTCCACCTCCTTTCATAGAATCTCTATACCTCTTTGAGAAGGACAAGAAAGAACTGACATTCCTTAGTCACTGGGGTTCAGTGCTGAAAACTTGCACTCAACCTGACTCCAAAGGAGCTGCTTCCATTCAACTCTGAAACATCCATCATTTGCTTAACATGTTGCACTTCAAGGCATGATATTGCATAGTGTCATCGTCGAGAGGGTCACATCTTCAACCTCAGACATTATAAAAAGATGTTCTTTTTTAAAGGGAAGGTGCTGATGTGAAATCAACATGGCATGGAAAGGTTATTCTCGAGTGTCTTCATGAAGCCAGTGTTGTTTACGGGTTCCTCAAATGGGGAAGAGAAGACAAAAGTCAAAACCAAAACAGGATGATGGAATCAAGGTTAGAATGATGTGATATCTGAAAACTCACTGCCAGGTGCTGGCTTTGAGGATGAGTGGAAGGGCCATGAGGACAGCAGCCTGCAGAAGCTGGGCCAGAGACAAGGAACCTTCCCCCATGCTGGGTCTTAGAGAAATGTTCCCTAGGATGCCTGATCTTAGCCCACTGAGACCTCCTTTGGATTTCTGCTACTAGAGTAAGATAGTGAATTTGTTATTTCCAGTCACACACATGGTAACTCAGCAACAGTAGGTTAATTCACAAGACTATTTGTCCTAGTGGTTTACTGGATAGCATTTAGAGCAGAATCTAGAATGTAGTTATTGCTCTATTCCTGAGCTGGCTCTGTCTCTCTCTCTGTCTCTCTCTGTCTCTCTCTGTCTCTCTCTGTCTCTCTCTGTCTCTCTCTCTCTCTCTCTCTCTCTCTCTCTCTCTCTCTCTCTCTCTCTCACACACACACACACACACACACAGATACACAGGCATACATACATACAGATATACATGCAGTTATATAGACATGCATATGCATATACACACACCCCACACACATACACACCTACACACTAGGTACTCCATGCACATTTAAGAACACATATCTGAAAAGAATGTTGATGTCATTTGAATGTTCATCTTTAGTTGTGGTTATAAAGTCAAATAGAGAGTGGGTCTTAGCAAGCACTAACTAACCATTTACATAGATTTCAGCATGGATAAAAGGTACACTGATATAAAACTAGAATCACACTATCCCTGCCACACCTCCACAGCACTAACCTCACCGCTAATCTGAAATGGCATACTATCTCTTCGAGGGCTAGCAGAAGCAGCAAGGAATGAAGCTGCCCATATGCTGATTCACCTAGATACCAGATCAAGCACCATCTCTAGAACCTACATTGAGATAATGACTTTCTTCTCTAGCCTTTCCATCTTTTGATATCCACAAAAAAATAGTAATAGAGAGAAAAAGAGAGGTAAGAAATAATTTCTACCTCCAGGGGTGAATCTAACATGGAAGCCATGTATGTATGATAAATGCATGTGTATATCTAAAATGCTAATAACTGAAGTAATTCATTGTAGAACAGTGTGAACCAACATTGACTGAGTTGACACACGGGCATTAATGGCATCAATGATTCTAGAAAGGTTTCTTCTAGGCACAACCTTTTGGGGACTGCTTTTGGAAAGGAAACTTCAAGTCACTTAAAGGAAAGAACACCCTCTGAGACATGAGGGTAAAAGTACAGGCTCAAGTGTGACAAAGGAATTGGGCATGTCAGAGGAAGACTTACAAGGCTCCTAGAATTTTCCTGAAAACGATTCACTTATGTAATTTTCAAGACGCAGGCAGATGAGCCATCAGGGAGATTGCTGATCTGTTTAAGACATGGAGGGGGCGAAGGGGTGTGATCCAGGTTATAGCAGTGAGAAAGGAGGACAGTGACTCCAGAGTGTGCGTTTGATAGGGTGAGATCTAGAATAACATAGAGCTCTGCTTTAGCACCCAATGACAGTATTATACACAGGAAATAATGCAGATTCCAGGAACCAAACTCAGGCCAAAACATGATCCCACACCATACAGGAAAGATAAGTGGAAACACAAGAGATTCTTCCTGCACTCACTTAAACTGAGTATAGAGACACATAATCTTTTTTTTTCTGGTGTTTTTACATCATGTACCCCATCAAACTCAGTTATCAAACTTCTCAGAATCATGCCCACTCTTATGATCTCCCCATTTACAAAACTGCCCATTCATGATGCTCATTTACTTACTGGAGCATAATTAAACCCCAAGTCTTTCTTCACCCACACCCCTGCCAGACAGAGGCCATCAGTGCAGAAGTGAGGCGTTGTGTCATTTGGCTATGTTCTAGCCCTGAGTTCTTGCATCATAATCTTATGATGGGTGTTTGTCCACTAAATACATGAGTTGCTAAGTCATCTTGCATCACTGAGACAATGTCAAATATCTTCGTTTAAGAAAGATTTTTCTAATGACAAGAATAGTTTTTAAATCTCCACATCAATATTTAAAATGATTTGCTCTACATGGGCACAAAGCATAAACAAGTCAGTTACAACCTTAAAAGAAATAGCTGCCATATGTAAGACCCTATTGCTGAAGGTACCATATGCTGGAGCTGGAGCTCTGTTAAATCAAGCTGAAACAAAGCTCGAAGCCTCCTCCCCTCGTAGTGATGGAAGCTGCTATACAAGCTGGTGGGAGAGAAAACACATAAACTGTTTTATCCCACTGCGGATCCTGCATAGTACAATAGCAACATGCCAGCCAAGGTTTTCCCACTGGTGTAACCTGGCATAATTGTTTTGGAGATAACCAAACATTGTTTGATTGGATTTGAGGATTGTGCCACGGAAAAAAAAGATCATACATTGTACTGTGAAACTGGAGGAAGAAAATCAGGGGTAAAACTCTATGGGGAAGTCACAGGCTTTAGGGAAGCGTATTGCTGCTACTAAGCTAGCTGGACATAGAGTCAAACTGCCTTAAGTATTTATAACCTTAGGCTATTGCTGCTATATGTCTTGGCTAAAGAAGCTTATTTATGCAGTGAGTGATAATTAATACAGACAACCAGAACTACTGAAAGTGCTAAGAATAAATGAGTGCTGGTTATTGCTCCTAATCGGGACATCTACATTATGATTCCAAGACCCAGAGAATGTCATAGAAAAGGAGGTGGCGAGACTGCAGGAGCTGAAGGGTGGAGAGGAGTCTGATGAAATGCTATCTCCTGGACATGGCATAGCCAATGCCATCATAACCATAGCATCTGTGGCTACATGCACAAGACCTGTGCAAAACAGTAAGACAGGAGAGTGGAAGGCGTCTAGTTAGAGAAATGGGGCTTTACAAGGATAAGAGTGGGCTAAAAGAGAACAGTGGGGTGGAATTATGTTCACAATATATACATATTATTTCTATAGTGCATATATAAAATGTCAAAATGAAGGAAGAAACCTGCTATACTGTACAATTAAAAATAAAAGAGACAAAGCACAATATTTTATGAATAAAGCAACCTTGACCTCCACGGATCTGGCAAGAGAAAACACACACAAAGCAAACAGGTTCCTTCTAAACAGACTGATTTTATACACAGGCCTAAAGATAAACATCTAGAGCACTGAAAATGAAGGTTTTTTTTTTTTTAAAAAAAATGAGTTTTTTAACCATTGTGACAAAGCAGTTAATTTGTTCTATAGAAGAACCATGGATTATGAGGTAATCACACATACTCTCATAAAAAATAAAATTCAGGATCAATATTGATTTAAAAGGAGAGCCTGGATGTAAGCAAGAGCATGAAATGAATTTAATGGTTACCCACTTGAGTGTCTAGTATTTCTAGTCTTATTTGTATTTTATTGCTCAACAAAGCACTAAAAGTTAGACCTCTAACACAACTTCTGTAACAGAAATCTGCCCCTGTCCCAGCTTTCCAGGTTACACACCCTGTTATCACACAGGCCTTTCCCTCATGCTCCAAACAGTGTGAGAACAATACCACAATCAGAGATCATATCTGTTTATCCAAACCAGACCATGAGTGACTTCATTTGCTTTTCTCTCTTTCTAATTGAAGCAACAGCACAAAAATTAATGAAGACTATGGGGAAAAGATAGTTTTATATTGTATAACTATAGAACAACTTACATAAAGGAAGGAGGCAGAAATTGTCAATAATGTTAGATCTGAGTAAAAGATTTTTTTCTTAAACTGACCATTGCTAGAGAAAGTGAGGAAACATTTGATCATTTGTCACAGGAAGAAGAGTTTGGTTCCTGGTGATGGTAGCCCCCCCACCTCGTTTGTTTGTTTGTTTGTTTGTTTGTTTGTTTGTGTCACCAATAGGTTACTGATGAGAGCAAAACTAAAATGTTTATAAACTCCCAACTTTTGCTAAGGCTTAAGATTACAGATGACAACCACTGCCCAAAATGCTTCCCTCTTCCTGAAATCTGCACTGGGGCCTAATCTCTGTCCACAATGATCCATGAGATAAAACTACAGATAGGGATACTAATTGTCTCCAAACCACATGGAAGCTGATATTTTGGTGCTTAATGGAGGAAAATAACAGTATCTCACCATCCCAGTCACTTAGAATTATTAACAGATGGAATGGAAGCAAGGAGATTCACTCCGTTTCCTGTACGACCCAGCTATACAATCATGAGAGACAGAAGGGGAGAGCTCTGGGTTCTGTTTTACAGAACAAGGAAAAAAAAACCTCTTGGAATGCCTGAGGGCACATCTCACTCCCTTCTGGAGTCCTGTTTCCTTGGATGAGTAAAAGCTACAAGAACTTGGATTTTAGTGTCAATTCGACAGGGCACATCTGAGACATATTCTTATATTTGTGGGATTTTTAAACAAACACTGAAGACATTATAAGCTCACTGTGAAAGGAAACTTTCTTTTATATTCTGTATAGAATTGGAGGACAGAAAGACTAAGGAATGAGACCAGCATTTAAAACAAGGACCTGCCTCACTCCGTCATGGCACTAATACTGTAACATTTAGGACCTGATCTGCTAGCAGACTTCATCTGAAGGCAGCAGCGGCCAACACTCTGATGATATTTTGAAGTAAGTATTCATGTAGATGATGTCCTGAAAGTGGGTTTCCCTGTGTGGGATTAATGACCGACCTTATTAGAAGAAGAAAATGCACTATGTTTGCCGTGTGAAGATACATAAAGACATCCAGCCATCTTCAAATAGGAGCAAGACACTCAGTAGAAATCTTAAGTCCCCAGCACCTGGACCTTGGACTTACTGTCTCTGGAGAAAAGCATTATGTAACAGCATTGTAAGGAGATGGAGACATGTATAAACTCAAGCTATTTGACAATTACAGTAAATGTAAATGGAGAAAATACAACCATGAATGGGAAATGTTATAGGAGATAAGATCTAACTATAAACTCTACACATATAATTAGCCCATAATAAAATGACTTTTCTCTCCTTCCACACGTTTACACCAAAGACTCTAGTCAACCTTAATTTCATATCTACATTCTGTCTTGCCTGTGAGAATTTTATAAATTATTGTCCTATGTTTCCTTTCTTGGCCTTACTTTCTGGGGAGGTTTCAGCCTCTAAAACGACCTCTATGTTTCCATATTAGCTACAAGAGTTCTTGCACTCAGAAGCTTGAGTAGTTTCTGACACTCCTCATTGATAGAGAGCCCTTGAAGTATATAGATGGATTCCGGCCAAGCTCTCTCCTGAAAGTTTCTATAAACCTCTAAAGCTTTTACTCATAAAGGGCACAAACATGTATAAAAACAGATCCTCTTGTGAAAAAAAATGCAAGGTAGTGCAGAAATATACAATGTGCACTTAGCAAGAAAGAGCTGAGTGGTGAGAGGTATCTCCGTCCCTGCTCAGTGTAAAACCAGGAAGACCATCACAAAGACGCAGTTTGCAAGGGAGTTCTAAAACTGGCGAGTGCCAGCCACGGTGGAAGAGGTACAAATGAAATGGAGAAATGCCACTCAAGGAAGTAACAAGCAGGAAATAGCACTTGGATGAAGAGCATTTTAGTTTAAAATCCCTGAAGATTACACAGTTTTACTTTCATTTCTGTCATTTTGCTCTCAAATATCATGAGACAAAATGTGTGTTACACATTTATATGTCACGCATCACTGCCAGGAGACCTGTTCTAGAACGTAAGAAAGTTTGGAAAATAATTTGAATTTGAGTGTGGAAGTGGCACTAACCTGTCCCAGATCTGTTCTTTCTCCTGTCACTTACACGCAGACATGCTCAGAGAGGGAAACACAATGGCCTAGATGATTGCTCAGAAAGCTTTTTTCTTAGCTTGCTTTATGGACTTCTTTACTTATACCTGAAACTTTTTATGATTCTGAGTTAATTTTCTTTGGTAGGTAAAAAACAGAACAGAAAATGGGTGAGAGTTAGAGCCGCCAACTTTTTCTCTGAGGAAGCACTTGGTGTCTATCAGGATGATGCATGTATGTGAAACATAGGGAGAGTCGTGGACTACTGAAGCTTGGTAAGTGTTCACGCCATCTTGGTGGATTTAAATCATGCGCAGCAATTAGGACAATACCGCAGGTCACACAATTAAGACTCTGCTTACCAGGTTTGTTTTATAAAAACTTCAACTTTGCCAGCTTCTGAAACTTCACTACAAATTCAAAAATAAGGTGTATATGTATATATAATATACATACTATAAATGGCATATATTTGATAGGATGAATTAATACACTAATGTGTTTATTTAACAAATATATGTTACAATATATAAACATTCATTATTATATTTCAGATACGCAGCATGGTTTGACACATACATGCTTTGATTTCTTATGAATCAGTTCTACCTGTGATAAATTCAAGATGACTATATTCTAGGTTCATTTCTGTTGCTTGTGATAAAATGTTCTAAACATTCCACTGTTATTACATCTTCATGGAAAAGAATCCACTCAGCAATACATTTAAGTATCTTTCAAATAATGCCCTTCACTGGCTTTTACTTGTTATTTATTTTTCTATTTACTGATTTTTGAGACAGCGTCTCATATAACTGAAGACTGGCCTCAAATTCACTGTGTTCCAAGGGTGACCTTGAACTTATGATCTTCCTGCCTTCACCTCCCGGTACTGAGGTACTGATGTACCCTTTCCCATGTATATAATTCTTGGGATCAAATCCAGGGCTGTGTGTATGTCAGCCAGCACTCTATCATGCCACACTCAGCCTCTATTATTTACTTATTTTTGATGTTTAAAAAATAAGTGTGTGTATGAGTTTGTGTGTGTGTTTGTGTGGGTATATGTTTGTGTGTAGGGGTGTGTGTGTGTGTGTTTGTGTGGGTATGTGTTTGTGTGTGTGTTGTAGAAGTTTTTCCCGGGCCGTTTGGGGCCCAGGAGGTTTGTGACCTGGTGCACGCAAGGTGGAGGTTTTGACCTGCCGGGCGGGGCGGCTCCTGGTGTGCCTCGGCTTCTGTCTCCCAAGAAATCAATTACATGCTTATATTAACTTTATACTGTTTGGCCCATATCTTAAGCAATTACTAGCTAGCTCTTTCATCCCAATTCAACCCATTTCTATTAATCTGTCCACCACGTGGCTCCCAGCCCGTGGCTGGCCGGTACCTCTACATGTCTGTTCCTCTTGGGGGTCCAATGGAGAATGACTAACTCCACCCTTTCCTACCTGCCTGCCCTCTGATTCTCCACCCACTTCTATGGTGCCATGCATGGGCCAAAACAGCTACTTCATTTACATAATACAGAAAACATTCTACCACATGTGTGTTTGTGTGTAGGTGTATGTGTGTGTGTGTTTTTGTGGGTATATGTTTGTGCATGTTTGTGTGTAGGTGTATGTGTGTGTGTGTATATATGTTTGTGTGTAGGTGTATATGTGTGTGGGGGTATATGTCTGTGTGTGTTTGTGTGTAGATGTATATGTGTGTATGTGTGTGTGGGTATATGTTTGTGTGTGTAGGTGTATGTGGGGGGATGTGCATGTGTGTGTGTGTGTGTGTGTGTGTGTGTGTGTGTGCACAAACATGTGAATGCAGGTGCCTGTAGAGTCTAGAAGACGACGTGAGACACCCTGGAGCTGGAGTTGCAGGCAGCCAGGCATTGGTGCTGGGAACTGACCTCAGGTCCTCTGCAAAAGCAGTACATGTATTTTATTATTATTATTATTATGAAAGACTAAACTCTTCAAAGTTCTGAAGGCTTGGCAGAGGGACAAGTGAGATGTTCTTTTCACTGCAATGATTCAACTGAAAAGAAGCCTATGCTTTGTGGACAGCTGTGCTTTACAGGTTGCCGCGACAGCAGTGTTCTCTCTGATTAGTATGCTACTGTTTCCTGCAAACAAAGTAGTTAATATTTTAATCATAAAATTTATTCAGTTAAATTATTTTTAAAAATAAGTATCAAGATGTATTAAATAGTTTATCATATTTCCAAGTAAAGATAACCATTGCTTGTCATTATAAAGTGAAGGATTTTCTTTTTCAATAACTAAAGAAAACAGCTAAGTTTTTAGAGAAAGAAAAAAAATGCTAAAATAAATTTTTCAAGTTTGAACTAGATCAACCAATAGTCAAGTTGCTGTGTCAGGTTTTCCAATCTTTATCCCCATGACATGCTTTCAGTCTTAGCTCTGAGTCCCCAGTCCAATGTTCTCATTTAAACCGCCCCGCCTTTTTTGACAGGCTTCTATCTCTAGGATCCTATTCACCTGCAATTAAAGTAGGGTTTAGAATTCAGGATCCCTGTGAGATGGTTCAGTGGGTAAAGACACATGACTCAAAGGTTCGTGACCTCACTTCAGTACCCAGCACCCACATGGTGGAAAGAGAGAATCGATCTTGTTAGCTGTCCTCTGGCCTCCATGGTTGGGAGCACGCCAGGCTTTTCAGAGACTCTAGTCAAGGGGGCCTAACTCTCTATCCTGTCCATGAAGCCGGGGGCTCAAAGGAGTTAATTTTTCAGTTCATAGAGCTTGACTCCCCTCCCCACAGTCTGAAGGCCACTGTGCACATGTTCCAGCTATGGGGCACTTGAGGTACCCTGTGTTCTCTTTGTGGAACACTGCTTCATTAGCTTCCTGCTGACTCTGACTCATTATGTGATGGTTTTCTGCTGACTCTGGTCCATTTCCCCTCTGCAAATAGGACATCAGATGTCATACTTATTAATAAACTTGCTTGGCATAAGTCATGAGCTCATGCAAGACACCCATGTTATAACTTTCTTATCTTTTGTATTTTCTCATCTCTGATCCTCCCCGTCAGGGACCTCTCCCTGAAGAAGAACCTGCTGTTCTCGGTCACTACACACACACACACACACACACACAGAGAGAGAGAGAGAGAGAGAGAGAGAGAGAGTAAATAAATAAACAAAATTTAAAAATTATTTGAGGGCTATTTGGGGGACCAAATGGGTAGGCAAGATGGGTGGGAACAAAGTGTAATAATACATGTGTATGATAGTGACTGTGAAATCTATTACTTTGTATATTAAAAAGTTAATAAAAATAAAATTTAAAACTAAAATTATTTGACTAGGTTAGACTTTTCCTGAATGGTGTGAGGGAATCTTTCAATGAATGGGGAATTCTGTGCCTTCCTGGTCCATCCTGGATCTGTAAGCCAGGCTGGAACCTGAAAGTGTGTGCGGTTCCTGAAGTTAAAGCTACAGACAATGCTTTAGTTCTCAGCAAAGAATAATCCTGAGACCATCTTTTCATATTGACTATATACATAATAATTATAATGTGTTTATATCTACATCCCAGGTGGACAACATATATTGTCTTTCTGAGCATGGTTTATTTTATTTAGTATAATGAGCTCAGTCCCACCCATTTTCATGCAAATGTATGCCTGACCTCTGAACAGTGCAATAAAATGCCCTGTTCCTAACTCACCTGGAGCAAAGCCAAGCTGTGATATGGTACACATGTGTGACCAAAGGAGACACATGAATAAAGACATCTGCTGATCCCCATGTTTGTATCCTGAATCTCATGAAAAAGCAACGTATAGGCCACTGGGACCGGTGCTCTCTGCGGCGTCCCAGCGCACTCTGGAGCAGGGGGCAGCTGAACTCTGCACCTGGCCACACCCACAGCTCCTGCTGCTGAGGGAATCTGCAAGGCTCCCCACTACAACCCCGAACTGAGTGAATTGAGCAAACCATCTGCAGGGGTCTCTGAGGGGCGGATTTGAACCCTGACCAGAGGTGAGGAGGGTTCGGCAGGCCTCAGCGCCTGTATCCTGGCCTGGGAGGGAGAGTTGAGCTCCCATTGCTTTCGGTTCCGCCACCAGGACCAGTGCTCTCTGCCGTGTCCCAGCACACTCTGGAGCAGGGGCAGCTGAACTCTGCACCTGGCCACACCCACAGCTCCTGCTGCTGAGGGAATATGCAAGGCTCCCCACTACGACCTCAAACTGAGCGAACCAACAACTGCAAGGGTCTCTGAAAGACAGAATCAAACCCTGACCAGAGAGGTGACAGGAGACACATAAACCAAAGTGCCACAACTGACCAGGACCCATCTAATTGTGAACCACTGAAGCCATGGGCAAACGTCAGTGCAAGAAATTACATAATAATACAAAGGACAACATGGTAACTCCAGAAGACAGTGGCAATCTTACAAATACAAGACCTGAACTGAGCAATGAAGAGGAAACAGAAGGAAGCAACACCAAAAATTCCTTTTTGATGATCATCGAAGCTCTCAAAGAAGATATGAAAAAAAGCCTTAAAGAAATAGAAGAAAATACAAACAAAAAATTGGAAGAGATGAACAAATCTTTGAAAGAAACATGCCAGGAACTAA
>PVIH01022744.1:0-26480 GCA_004025045.1 Sigmodon hispidus | reverse complement strand
ACAGCCTCCTCTGGTACAGGCCCCCACTGCATGGTATTGAGTGACACATCGGGCACAAAGAGATAGAGGCAGCAGACCATGGACTGAAGCTTGGCTCTAAGACCCTGAATCAAAACAAACCTTCCTATTTAAAGCTGTTTTTCTCACAGTTGGGAATAGCTGCCAACTAACACAGCATTATAATTTAACTGTGGTCACACCACTGATTTTGTATCTAGCAAAAGTCACATATTTAATCTGGCTAGTTCATGACACCAAGAATTAATGAAAGTACACCTCCTCCCCCTCATTCATTGCCTTTCTTCTGCCTTTTGGATGTCTGGACCTAAACAAATTTTACTTGGTTTTATCATGGCTTTCCATATGACTTTCTTATGCTTCTTGTCCCGGATTTGCAGCATAATTTCTGAATTCATGTGACCAACACAGATCTCAGAGAAGAGCTGGGATTCTCCGGGGCTCCTGTAGCACAGCTTCAGTTCCTGAAGAAAGAATTACTATGTGAGGATCAGCTATTCATCCTGTGAAGGTGGGCAGTCCACACCCTCATGCATTCTTGGCCTTGCTCACCACATTAGACACTGGCTCTCTTTTGTACCCAGATAACCCGGAGCCTTTGAATGCATATCTTTACTCAGAAGGTTAAGAAAACAGCTGGGACCCTCACCATGCTGTTTCTTTTCTCATCACTCTGACAAAAAGCTGACAGAACACAACTTAAGGAAGGGTCTATGTTTAGTTTTATGGTGAGAAATTTATATAAAATGGAACTCAATTTTTGGTGTCAGGATATTGTGGCAGGGCTCATTATATCACAGAGGATTACAAAGTAGTGGTCTGAAGTGGGGAGCAGGACATGGCTATAAGCTTTAAGAAATTATATAACTCTAATAATCAGGCCTCACGAATTTGCTCCCACAAATACTCAAAACACTACTACTAGTTGAGGACTAGTGTTTAAATATTTACATATGTAGGAGACATTTTCAGACTCAAACACTAACATCCAAAGATGAATGAGAATTCATCCTGAAATTCCTGGTCACATAGCCTAAGCCAAGGCTTGCTCTCTAAGCCCATGTTTAGATGGACCCTTCTCTGTGCCATATTGAATCTAATTCCTCAATTTTTCAGGCCTTATGTATTCCTGTGGGTCCCTTAAATTGCTTTCTACCTAACTTTGATGTATTCTTGCTCATCTTAATGCCAATTGCTTCTCCCTAAACTCAGTTTTCTGCAAAGCATTGTAATCTGCCCCACAGGTTCACTAAGCCTGGCATCTTACCCTGAAGAGTAGCAAACACCTGGATTCTCACCTTTGGGATGATTTGTAGCTTCTTGGAACCAGATATGATGTAGCGGGAACCAATATAAAGAGAATCTACTGGAGGTGGCTTGTTTATTCGAAGAAATTGGAATTTCATTTCTTCATCATCAATGGCCTAGGGAACATTGCAGACAGCAATTGAGCTAGATTTCTGATCCACAACATCTGGTCTGAATAAGGTGAGATGATAATTTAGTACACTTTTTTGTGGGATTGGCTGGTGACACATCCTGGCCACTTTATGTTCTGTGGCAGAAATTGTTGAATTATTGGTTCCTTTTGTGTTCATTTTGAAAACAGGGTCACTGCCACAGAAGAAAGCAGTTGGCTATAGATAATACATGGAGAATTTCCATCCTTCTGATGGGTATAAAGAGGCTACACAAGGATGTTTAGGGATTAGTAAATGGGCCTCAAAGGCATTTAAGGAAAACTCTGATGTGAGGAGGCTAAGAAGAGGGCAGAATCACACAAACACAAGTATCCTCCCCCTTATAGAACTGCTAAAAATCACTTTGAAGGGCTCACTATCTGCATCTCAAGTTTTCTGTCAGCCCACCCCGGCCTCTTCCAAAGTGGTCCTCAGTGTTACCTTACGAATGGTACAGTCATTGGGGACCAGGTAAAGGTGAAGTGTCACATCCTTGAGATTGAGGTGATAGTATATCAATGTGATGGGAGTTATGAGAGTGGAGCGTCTCATAGCAGGGGTCATTTTCATTACAACACCCACTGGGGAGAAGCTTGGATTTTCCAGTACTACATAATGCTGCCCCACCCTGGCTGGAGTTTCTAGGACTATCCCATGGTCCTGAAAGTGTGCCACATGAAGCAAAGAGTCATCCACTTGTTTCTCTGTGAAAAAAAAAAACAGATTAAGAACATATGTTTAGTTTTTTCATTAAGCCCTGTTTGACTGGAAAAATAACGCCCTAGAATTTAGAATGATTGTGGCAATTTGAAAATGGCCACCATAGCTGTTGGAACTGTTTTGGAAAGAGTAGGAGGTGTGGTCTTGTTGGAGGAGGCATGTCACTGAGGTGGGCTTAGAGGTCTCAAAATCTTGTGGTGTTTCCAGCTTCCTTTCTCTCTCCTCCTTGACAATAAGTATTTAATCTCTCAGCTACTGTTCTTGTCTGCTTTCTTTCATGTTCCCTGCCATAGACTCACCTCATGAAGCTATAATCCCCAATAAAATCTTTTTTTCTATAAGTTGCTTTGGTTATGATTTATTTTTGATGTTTATAAGAAAAAACTATGACTGTAATTTAAGTTTTATTAATTAACTTTCAGTGACAAAACAGCAGAACTATCAGTTGATTCCACATTATCAACTAGGTAGGTGAGTGTGAGCTTCAGCCAGTGGTGGCTCATGCAGACTGACCCTCATTGGAAACAGTTTACCCTTGTCCCTGCCTAGCTGTTGGGGAAGCATTTACAGTAGAGTGGAGGTTCTTGATAGTCTCATCCACAAATGCTGTAAAAATACATCCTTAGGAAGTTAATGTCAGAAACTTGACAACCAGCAGGTTCTTTGAGTTGCTGCTATCACCAGCCTCAGTATCTTAGGATTTGCAGTGTCCTCTAAATTTGTAGTTTCAGAATATAGTTTTGCTATTATAAAAGAGACTCAGCAATACCTTTGTCCACTGAAAATAAGCTGGATGGATTGCTGCAATAGTTAATGTCAAATGTGAACCTGATGAAATCTACAATCAGCTTGTGTGTCACCCGCAGGGCATGATAGAAGGAGATTATCTTGATTAGATTGAGTAACAAAGACCTATTCACTGTGTGGATCACAATTCTATGTACTAGCATCCAGGACTGTGCAAAATGGAAGTCATGTGAACATAAGCATTCACTGTTTTATACAAGCTCTGTTGGCACATGTTTATCAGATGCCACAAACTCCACATTCTCAGACGTCCATGTCATGAATAACTGTTCCTTTATGAGTAAGATAAATTCTTTATTTCTTACATTTCTTTGGACAGGTATTTTGTTTGGGCTACAAGTAAAAGAACCTGGGAAGAAAACTGATACCAGAAGTTGGGTCATTGCTGTAAGATACCTGATCATGTGGTTCTCAGGCCTTTGGAAACATTTTGCAGCTGGAATGTGGAAGAGTTTGGTACTTAGGACTAGGAAAGTACTTCCATACTGAGAGCAGAGCTTAGGGGAACATCCAGGAAAGCAGGAAGACAAGAATGCTGAGAGAAACAGTGGAGGCCAGTCCATGAGGTTGCAGAGAGTAGCAAGGTTTCTATCGGGAACTGTAAAAGGACCCATTCATGAAACAGTTTGGCCAAGAATCTAGTATTAATCTAGTGTTGATGCCTAGAATATGAGTGAAGATGAGTTTAAACATAAAAGCCTAATTTGGCAGAAGAAGTTTCAAGACAGAAAATACTCAGAATAACTCTACAAATCAGCTGTAATTGCCAGAGACCAGAGTCACTGGAGGGAAAGCTGCATGGTACAGTGACAATAGGAATGGTGTCCTGAGGCAAAATCACACTTTGTTGGCTCATCTTGAGAAAATCCAAATTCATTTATGATAGAAAGCCATAAGTTATGGTGTTTTGTTTCACAAATGCAAATGCCCAAGTAAATGTTTCCTCATGGTCAGCATATCATACAGCTGTTGTCCAGGGAAGCAGAGCAGGCCTCATCTAAAGCTGTCAACAGAACTTGACAGTGGCATCCCTATAGTTTTTAGGCATGAAAGATGCTTAATGTAGGAGTCACTGAGTCATGCTGCACAGTTTCAGATAGCAGCTGAGGTCAAAGATGCTGCAAGGGGGTCCTGAGAAGTCATTCATTCTATGGACCTTTGAATATGAAGCCTAAGGTGTAATGAACATCCTAGAGTATTGGAGAAACCAGACCACATTTTTTTTCTGCTAAATAAATTTTTCAGCAAGAGTTAGATGACTTAACGAGAGGCTGAGTGTGTTTTATGTTGTAGAACTGAAGGGGTGGAGCTACCTATGCCCTTTGGAGTCCAGTGAATAAAATGATCTCCATAGCTGCACACAAAGCTGAAGAAGTTAGTGTTTATGATCATGGAGTTTTGTCTTACTTTGTCTGATCATTCCTTGGTAGGTCCTAACTATTCAATTTGGCATGGCAATGTCTATTTCAAATCATGCTATGTTAGGATGTAGCTTGTTTTTATTGTATAGGCACTCATAGGTAAGACATTGTCTTTAGTCTCTTTTGAGAGGCAGATTCTGTGGAATTTTAAACTCCTAGAATTATTAAGGACTATAGGGGGGCTTTGAAATTGGGTTGTAGTTCACATTACATGACAAAACTGAAACTATGGAGACATGAGTTGAAAAATTATGATTTAAAGTGATGTTCCTTGGATGTCAAGTTGACAATGGTAGAATTATGGTGATGAATCTCACTTGCCAACTTGATGTGGCCCTGCTAATGGAGGCACAACTCTGCAGTCCACCATTTGCCTGTACCTTCATCACTGAGCTTGCTTTCAACTTGCACCATGATAAACAGTATTGCAGTGGATGACACTTAACAGCTTTTCTATTTGTCTCAGATGAGTAATTTGAAATTAATACTCACCAGGAAATGAGACAATAAAATTGCTCCTGCATGAAGTGCTATAACTTAAAATTTCTATCAATGGCATACCAACTAACAGTGTCACATGAAACCTCACAGCACTAATGTACCCTCTGTGTGTCAGTTCTGGGCAATGACACCCTGGCACTCCCCAAGCCAGCTTCAGTGCCAGCACCAGGTCCTTGGCTTACATATACTTTGTGCTGTGCCAGTTTACAGAACCCTGTAAGATCCTGTACCTTCCAATTTCCCTTCTTGCTAGTCATGCCCTTCCCAGGACCTGAGGGGAATGTGGGGGTGCTGGAGTTTTCATTGTTAAGATCAGAAATGTCCTGAGGCATCTAAAATAACTTAGTAAGATATTCCATTTCTTTCCTCCTTTTGTTTTTGTTTTTATTTATTTATTTATTGATATAAGAATTCACTATGTTTCCCTAGATAGAAGTTACAGTACTTTTGTCTAGCCTTCTGAACTCTAGGATCACAGGTACATGCCATCACCTGTCCTTGTGACTGTCCTTCTTATATATCTTGTCCTTCTATAAACTTTAATGAAATCACATATATTTAATTTTTCAGAAGTGTAGTTTTTGAAATGAGAGTGGGAGTCAGAAACAGGAAAGGCTGTGGCCTGTAGGGAAGAAGCTTCAGTGGTGACTGGGCAAGTGTTGGGGAAACCAGAAGCTCTGTGTAGATCTGCCAGACTGGCCTTGTTAAACACACTGGGGAGGCACATCTGGGTCCTAGTGCTTTGGTGTCAGAAACAGGAACTCAGGGCCTCATGTGTTTATGAATGTGACTATTGTTTTTATTTATTTCATGAATACTTTTCTTCTGAGTTCTGCTTATTTTCACCATCTTCATTTTTTTTTCTTTTGGACTTGACATTCATTGCAAATATTTTTAATCTGAGGAATGCTTTTTTTGTTTTGTTTTCTATCCATGGTTCCATAAGCTGGAACAGTCTTATTTCCTCTTTAGATTTTATTACTTCTTACATTTTTAATTACTTCTTGATTCTAAATATTTGTCCCTTCTACTAGTTTAATAAAGTTCTGATTGGCCAGATGGCAGACAAGAAGTGTGGGTGGGGCTTCCAGGCTGAGAAAACTCTGGGAAGAGGAAGAGTGAGACAGAGACACCAGCAGATACAAAGGGAAGAAGACCAGGATGTTGCTCTCAGAAAAGAAACTAATCCACTTGGCTGATTATGAGTTAGTTTAAGAGTTAAGTTAGCAAGTTATATGACTGAGCCATAGGCCAATCAGAATGAAATTCATATAAGCTTCTGTATGTTTCTATGAGACTTTGGGACTTCTGGTCCAGGTCTTGGGGCTAATCCAGGCCAGAAACTTTATACTATAGCCAGCTCTTTCCTCTTAGAGCTGCTCATCACCTTCATATCATGAACAAACACCCTTTTCTATGCTGGGAGCTGGATTCTCCTGGTCTCTATGGAGGATCTATTGCTGTGCCCCTTGAAAGAGGTGTAGAAGTTGGTCTCACTAGCCAGTTATAAAACAACTGGCCCTTCTTGTTTTTTTTTCTTTCATACACATAGTCTGGCTGTGGCATCTAGGCTACTCTTGAACCCTAAATTCTCTTGCCTCAGCCTCAGGAGAGCTGGGATTAGAGACATAGTAATGTCTTTCTTTATGAGATCTTTCACTGAGAACATTGTTATTTATTAAAAACATCTTTTTGGTCACACACTGTAGTTATCCTATCAGCTTGAATAGGAGTATCTCTGACTCTTTTTCCTGTTCTCAGGACCATTTTTCTCTTACTGAGCTTCCTTGTCTACTCTTGATATGAAGGGTTGTGCCTGGTCTTACTGCAACTTGTTATGCTGTCTTTGGTTGATGTCACTTGGACCTTGGCTCTTTTCTTAAGGGGAATAGAGAAGCACTGGATCTGGAGGAGAGAAGAGGTGAGGGTGAACAGCAAGGAGTGGAGAGAGTAGGGTGCATTGGAATGTACTGTATGAGAGAAGAATAAAGAAAAAATTTTCTGAAGGAATCTGTGGAGAACATGGAGTTTGGAACATTTTCTGAGCCCTCCTTTATTTATCAGGAAACCCCTCTTCTGTTGCTCCAGTACTCAAATGGAATCTGGTGTCAACATTTTCTCCCTGTCTGTAGCAATGCAATGGTTTATAGTGTTGGCAGACTCTGGGTACCAAATGATCCTTGTTAGTTTCCTTAGTTTTTTGTAACAATCTGTTCCTGTTCCCTGCTGGGCCTCTGAGGAACATGCTGTGTAAAAAACACTAATAATCACCAGCTAATAGTGCTACTGAGACATTCCTTTCTACTGAGAAACCACTGCAGGTAAAACAGAAATAAAGTCAAAAGACTAGGAGACATGTGCTTCAAAGAAGATACATCAGACAAGAAAGGATGACAAAATATCTCAGTATCTATGTTCATAATTTTCTCTGCCCTACCAAGGGAGCAATGCTTTCTTCATCACCATACAGTTGGCTATATGACATGTCAAGTCTTCTCATTACCACCACCACATTCCTATGATTCCCGTGATTACCTTGGAGAGCCACAAAATGAGGGAGGTACACAGCAGTCACAGCTCCCTGCTCAGCCTTGATGTCAAACAGAGGTCCAGCCACCATGTGATTCTGCAGCAAGGGAGTCTCATTCAGGTGTTGGTTCCAGGCACAAAATCCAATGTCAATGGTCACTGCCCTTTTTACCACAAAGGAGAGTTCTATGTTGGAACAGTGGTAGAAACCAGCCACAGGGAACTGAACTCTAGGAGAGGGAGGACAGACACAGTGAACATCAGCACTGGTCATCTTCAGAACCAGATGGTCTGAGTTCTGGTCACTCTGCTGTCCCTATGTGAGTCCTTGACTAAGCATCTTAACCCCCACATTGTTTCCTTATCTGTTTATAAGGACAATGACAAACCATGCCATAGACATGTGAGTACTGAGTAATCTAATGCAAACCTATGGGCAATGCATCTGGAGCAGTTATCTGTTTCTGTTATGATGAAATATATGTGTATGTGTGTGTGAGAGAGAGAGAGACAAAGAGACTGAGAGACAGAGACATTGTAGGGATCAAGCCAGGATCTTGCACATTAGACAAAGGCTCTACCATTGAGGTATATCTTCAGGTTCTAGACTTTATGTTCTTGAAGTATATTAATAGGGTATCTAAGAGGCAAGAGAAATAAAATATGATAAGGAGAATGATGTTGTTTACATTATAAAAAAATCAAACAACAAAAAATTGGAAGAGATAAACAAATCTATGAAAGAAACATGACAGACTAAAAACTGAAATAGAAGCAATAAAAAAGGCACAAAATGAGGCAAAGAGGGAAATAGAAAACCTGAAGAAAAAGGCTGGAACCACAGATACAAGCATAACCAACCGAGTTCAAGAAATGGAAGAGAGAATCTCTGAAGTGGAAGACTCAGTAGCTCAAATACATATATCAGTCAAAGAAAATACTAAAACCAAAAAAAGCCATAACATAATATGTTCAGGAAATCTGGGACACCATGAAAAGACCTAACTTGAGAATGATAGGAATAGAAGAAGGAGAAGAATACCTGCTCAAAGGCACAGATAATGTTTTCAATAAAATCGTAGAAGAAAACTTCCCTAACCTGAAGAAGGAAATGCCTATAAAGATACAAGAAGCTTACAGAACACCAAATAGATATGACCCCCAAAAAAGTCAGCGTGCCACATAATAATCAAGCCACAAAACATACAGAACAAAGAAAAAATTTTAAGAGCTGCAAAAGAAAAGGGCCAACTTACCTATAAAGGCAGACCCATCAGAAAGGCAGACCTGACTATTAAATGGAAACGATGAAAGCTAGAAGGGCTTGGTCAGAAGTTATACAGACTCTAAAAGAGCATGGCTGCCAAACTAGAATACTATACCCCGCAAAACTATCAATCACCATAGAGGGAGTAAACAAGATATTTCATGACAAAGTCAAACTGAAACAATATCTATCTACCAATCCAGCGCTACAGAGAGTATTAGAGGGAAAACTCGAACCTAAGGACCTCAGATAAACTCATGAAACCACAAACAATCAGTAATTCCACAGAAGAATACTCCAGAGAAAAGAAATACAAACAAGCTACCACCAAAAATGGCAGGAAATATCAATCAGTGGTCACTAATATCTCTTAATATCAATGGACTCAACTCACTCATAAAAAAACACACACTAACAAGATGGATACAAAAACAGAAGCCATCCTTCTGTTGCCTAAAAGAAACACACCTCAACCACAAAGACAGACACAGGCTCAGAGTAAAGGGTTGGGAAAAGATTTTCAAGTCAAATGGTCCTAAGAAACAAGCTGGGGTTGCCATCTTAATATCTAACACAATATAGACTTTAAGCTAAAAACAATTAAGAGGGACCGGGTTAGTCTTTACTTACTCATGAAAAATTGGTCAAGAGGAGATTTCAATCCTGAATATTTATGCCCCTAATATAAGGGCACCTACCTATGTAGAAAAAAACACTGCAAGCTCAAATCCTACATCAGTTCTCACACCCTATTAGTGGGAGACTTCAATACCACACTTTCAACCCTGGACAGGTCTACCAGACAGAAACACAACAGAGAAATAAAGAATCTAAAAGAGGTTATGATGCAAATGGATTAAATAGATATCTACAGAAGCTTCCACCCAAATTCAAAGGAATATACATATTTCTCAGCTCCTCGTGGAACTTTCTTCAAAATTGACTACATAATTGGTCATAAAGGAAATATCAACAGATACAAAAAAATGAAAATAATCCCTTGTAACATATCAGACCACCAGGGCCTAAAGTTACAGTTCAATAACATTGAAAATCAAAGACAGCCTACCAACTCATGGAAATTAAACATCACTCAGCTGAACCATTTCTGGGCCAAGGAAGAAATTAAGAAAGAAATTAAATTAAATTCGTAGAATTTAATGAAAATGAATCCATAATGTACCCAAACGTGTGGGACACAATGAAAGCAGTCTTAAGAGGAAAATTCATAGCTCTAGATGCCTATATTAAAAACCTAGATAAATCCCACACTAGAGACCTAAAAGCTCAGCTGAAAGCCTTGGAACAATTAGAAGCCAACTCACCAGGAAGGAGTAGATGGCAGTAAATAATCAAACACAGAGCTAAAATGAATACAATTGAAACAAAAGAACAATACAAAGAATCAATGAATCTAAGAGTTGCTTCTTTGAGAAAGTCAACAAGATACATAAGGCCTTAGCCAAACTAATAAAAAAAATAGAGAGAGTGTTCAAATCAACAAAACCAGAAATGAAAAGGGGACATAACAACGGACCCCCAGGAAATCCAGAGAATTATCAGATCATACTTTGAAAATATGTATTCCACAAAAATGAAAAGCCTAGAAGAAATGGACAGCTTTCTGGACAGGTACCATCTACCAAAATTAAATGAAGACCAGCTTAATTACCTAAACAGACTTATAACCCTGAAGGAAATTGAAGCTGTCATTAAAAGCCTCCCCAAAAATAAAAGCCCTGGTCCAGATAGTTTCAGTGCTGAATTCTACCAGACATTCAAAGAAGAATTACTACCATTACTTCTCAAACTATTTCACACAAGAGAAACTGAGGGAATATGCCAAATTCCTTTTATGAGGCCACAATCACCCTAATACCCAAGCCACTCAAAGACACAACAAAGAAGGAGAATTACAGACCAATTTCCCTCATGAATATTGATGCGAAAATTCTCAACAAAATTTTAGCAAACTGTATACAACAATGTATAAAAAATATCATCCACCACGACCAAGTAGGTTTCATTCCAGAAATGCAGGGCTGGTTTAACATATGAAAAACTGTAAATGTTATCCATCACATAAACAAATTAAAGGAACAAAAACACATGATCATATCCTTAGATGCTGAAAAAGCCTTTGACAAAATCCAACACTCCTTATGATTAAAGCCTTGGAGAAATCAGGAATACAGGGAGAATACATAAATATAATTAAGGCGATTTACAAGAAGCCAACAGCCAGTATCAAACTTAATGGAGAAAAACTCAAAGCAATCCCACTAAAATCAAGAACTAGACAAGGATGTCCTCCCTCCCCTTATCTATTCAATATAGTTCTCGAAGTTTTAGCTAAAGCAATAAGAGAACAAAAAGAGATTAAGGGGATACAAATTGCAAAAGAAGAAGTGAAGCTATTTCTATTTGCAGATGATACTACTGTATACATAAGTGACCCACAAAATTCTTTCAAGGAACTGCTACAGATGATAATCACCTTCATCAATGTAGCAGGATACAAGATTAACTCAAAGAAATCAGTAGCCCTCCTATACACTAAAGACAGAAGAGCCGAAAAAGAAATAAGGGAAACATTACCCTTCATAATAGCAGGAAATAGTATTAAATGCTTTGGAGTAACTATAAACAAAGAAGTAACAGATCTATTTGACCAAAACTTTAAATCACTAAAGAAAGAAATTGAAGAGGATATCAGTAAATGGAAAGCTCTCCCATGTTATTGGATAGGTAGGATCCACATAGTAAAAATGACAATTCTACCAAAAACAATCTACAGATTCAATGCACTGCCCATCAAAATCCCAACACAATATTTTTTGGACCTTGAAAGAACACTACTCAATTTCATTTGGAATAACAGGAAAGCCAAGATTGGCAAAACAATATTACTCAACAAAAGAACCTCAGGAGGTATCACTATCCCTGACTTCAAGTTATACTATAGAGCTACAGTAATAAAAACAGCCTGGTACTGGAATAAAAATAGACTTGTGGATATATGGAATAGAATTGAGGATCCAGACATTAACCCAAAAACCTATGAACATCTGATCTTCGACAAAGAGGCCCAAAATATTCAATGGAAAAAAGATAGTATATTTAACAAATGGTGTTAGCATAGCTGGATGGTAGTGTGTAGAAAAATGAAAATAGATCCAAGGCTGTCACCCTGCACAAAACTCAAATCCAAGTTGATCAAAGACTTCAACATAAACCCAGCCACTTTAAACTTGATAGAAAAGAAAGTGGCAAATATACTTCTACAAATTGGCACAGGCGACCACTTTCTAAATATAACACCAATGGCACAGACACTAAGATCAACAGTCAGTAAGTGGGATCTCCTGAAGCTAAGAAGCTTCTGTAAAGCCAAGGACACTGTCAATAGGACAAAATGACAGCCTACAGAATGGGAAAAAAATTTCACCAACCCTACAAGTGATAGAGGACTGATCTCTAAGATATATAAAGAACTCAAGAATCTAGAGGCCAAAACCTTGAATAATCCAATCAAAAAGGGGTTCAGATCTAAAAAGGGAATTCTCAGCAGAAGAATTAAGAATGTGTGAAAGGCACCTGAAAAAGTGCTCATCATCTTTAGCCATCAGAGAAATGCAAATCAAAACAACTTTGAGATACCACCTGTCACCTGTTAGATTGGCTAAGTTAAAAGACACAGAGGACAGCTTATGCTGGAGAGGATGCAGTGCAAGGGGAACACTCCTCCATTGTTGGTGGGAGTGTAAGCTTGTTCAGTCTCTTTGGAATGCAATATGGCGGTTTCTCAGAAAATTGAGAATCAATCTCCCCAGGGACCCATCAATATCACTTCTGGGTGTATACCCTAAAGATGCCCAGTCACACTCCAAATGTATTAGCTCAACTATGTTCATAGCAGCATTATTTGTAATAGCAACAACCTGAAAATAACCTAGATGTTCCTCAAATGAAGAATGGACTAACAAACTGTGGTACATCTACACAATGGAGTACTACTCAGCAGTAAGAAAAAATTATATCCTAAAATTTCCAGGCAAATGGATGGACTTAAAGAATATCCTCCTGAGCGAGGTATCACAAACTCAGAAAGATAATCAGGGGATGTACTCACTCATTAGTGAACTCTAAACAAACAAACAAGAAAAAAGCAAAGCATGCCCAAGCTGCAAACCACAACCACTGAACAACCTGGGATCAGAAACACCTTGGACTGACTCCTTGGATCCCCCTCCCCCTAGAGGAACACCTGACTCAGTCTTGAGGTTGGGGGGGGGAGAAAACTGGATCTGCCAGGAGTGGAGGCTGAACTAAGCAATATTGGGACAGTGTTACCATGGGACTGCCTGTCGCCTGCCCAGGGAGGGAATGGGGAGTTGTGGGGAAGAGAGAATGTCCTGATGTGTTGGGAGGGGCAAGGGACCTTGAATAAGGATATATAAGGATAGAAAGTATGACTTTTTTGTTCATTATAATTAAAAAAAAAGAAAAGGCAAAAAAATGCCCTATAAAACAGTATTTTAAAGTAGGGCTGGAGAGATGGCTCAGGGGTAAAGAGCACTGGCTGCTCATCCAAAAGATTCTGAGTTCAATTCCCACTAACCATATTGTGGCTCACAACCATCTATAATGAGATCTGATACCTTCTTCTGGTGTGCAGGCATACATGTAGACAGAACACTGTATACAAAATAAAAATAAATAAATCTTCAAAGTATACAAAAATAATCTAAAAAATCCCATAATTCACATAATAATCAAAGTTGATCACAGTCTGGTTAGATGTAATGAAGGACTCACATAAGCTCTGTTGATGTGGTAATCATGGTGTGCTGATTGTGGAAGACAAAGTCCTGTCCTAAATAAGGGGAGGTATAGTGTAATGTTTGTGTGTGAGATTACCTGATGTCTTGTACTCACAATACTTCAAAAATCTGTACTTCACAGAATTAAAAATCTAAAAGAAATGCACAACTTTCTGGATAAATATCTCATACTAAAATGAAATTAAGAACAGATAAACCATTTAAATAGACCTATAATCCCTTAGGAAATAGAAGCAGTCAGTAAAAGTCTGCCAAACAGTAAAAAAAAAAAAAAAAAAAAAAAAAAAAAAAGAAAAAATCTGCCAAAAAAAAAAAAAAAAAAAAAAAAAAAAAAAGCCCAGGGCTAAATTGTTTTAACACAGAATTCTAACAGAATTTCAAGGAAGAGCTAATGCCAATATTCCTCAAATTATTCAACAAAATATAAATGAAAGAAACATTGCCACATTCTTTTTATGAGATGAGTTGCCCTGATACCCAAATATACAGAGATCCAAAAATGGAAGATAATTACAGGCAAATTTCCCTTATGAATATTGTTGCAGAAGTACTCAATAAAATACTGGCAAACAGAATCCAAGAACACACACAAAGGATCATTCACCCTGATCAAATAGGCTTCATCGCAGAGATGCAGGGATGGTTCAACATTGAAATATCTCTCAATGTAATCCACCATATAAACAAACTGAAAAAAAAAACATGATCATCTCATTATATGCTGAAAAAATCCAACACCATTTCTTGATAAAGGTCTTAAGGAGATCAGGCATACAAGGAACATGCCTAAACATAATAAAGGCAATTTACAGCAAGCTGACAGCCAACATCAAATTAAATGGAGAGAAAGTTAAAGCTATTTCACTAAAATCAGTAATAAGACAAGGCTGTCCACTCTCCTCATATCTATTCAATTTAGTCCTTGAAGTTTTTAAAGTTGTTGTCTTGAAATTGTCTAAAGCAATAAGAAAATAAAAGGAGATCAAGGAGATATAAATTGAAAAGGAAAAAGTCAAACTTTTGCTATTTGCAGATGATAAGATAATATACATAAGTGACCCACAAAATTTTACTAAGGAACTCCCACAGCTGATAAACACCTTCAGAAATGTGATGAGATGCAAGATTAACTCAAAAAACCAGTAGTCCTCCTATGAAAGCTGAGAAATTATTTTTCTCAGCAATTATTATTACAAATGATAAATGGGCTGAGAAAAAAATCAGGAGAATATCACACTTTACCAAAGCCACAAATAATATAAAATACCTTGGGGTAATTCTCACCATTCAAAGAAAGTATGACAAAACCTTTTAAGTCTTTGAAGAAAGAAATTGAAATAGATATCAGAAAATGAAAAGATCTCCCATGCTAATAAATAGTAGAATCAACATAATAAAAATGAGAATCCTACAAAAAGCAATCTACATATTTAATGCAATCTCCATCAAAATACCAACACAATTCTACTCAGACCTCAAAGAACAATACTCAACTTCACATGGAAAAACAAAAATCCCAGAATATCTAAAACAATCATGTACACAAAAGCAACTTCTGTAAGCATCACTATACTTTCTACTACTATAGAGTTATGTTAATAAAAGCAGATTGGTATTGGCATAAAAATACCAACATGTGGACCAATACCAATGGCATTGAAATGAAGACCCTAACATTAATCCACACACCCATGAACACCTGATTGTTGACAAACAAGCCAAACCGGTAAAATGAAAAAACAGCATCTTCAACTAATGGTACTGCCATAACTAGATGTCAATATGTAGAAGTCCTGTCTTAATGATGGGGAGGCATAGTGAAATGTTTGTGGGTAAAGTCACCTGATGTCCTGGACTCAAATACTATGACAATGATGAAAAATAGTTTGGACAAGAGATACATGAATAAAAAAATGAGACTTTAGACAAGGATGTCCTCTCTCCCCTTATCTATTCAATATACTTATTAAAGTTTTAGCTAAAGAAATAAGACAACAAAAGGAGATTAAGGGGATACAAATTGGAAATGAAGTGAAACTATCTCTATTAGCAGATGATATGATTGTATACATAAGTGACCCACAAATTCTTCCAAGTAACTTGTACGACTGATAAACACCTTCAGCAATGTAGCAGGATTAACCCAAAGAAATCAGTAGCCCTCCTATACACTAAAGATAAAAGGGCTGAAAAAAAACTAAGGGAAACATCACTCTTTATAATAGCTGCAAATAGCATTAAATACCTTGGAATAACTATAAACAAAGAAGTAACAGATCTATTTGACCAAAATTTTAAATCACTGAATTAAGAAATTGAAGAGGATATCAGAAAATGGAAAGATCTCCCATCTCCCATATTCCTGGATAGGTAGGATCAACATAGTAAAAATGGCAATTCTACCAAAGGAAATCTACAGATTCAATGCACTGCCCATCAAAATCCCAACACAATATTTTTTGGACCTTGAAAGAACAATACTCAATTTCATTTGGAATAACAGGAAAGCCAAGATTGACAAAACAATTTTGCACAACAAAAGAGGCTCAGAAGGCATCACCATCCCCTCAAGTTATACTATAGAGCTACAGTAATAAAAACATCCTGGTACTGGCATAAAAACAGACTTGTGGATCAATGGAATAGAAGTGAGGATCCAGACATTAACCCAAAAACCTATGAACATCTGATCTTCGACAAAGAGGCCCAAAATATTCAATTGAAAAATGATAGTATCTTTAACAAATGGTATAGGCATAGCTGGATGGTAGTGTGTAGAAAAATGCTAATAGATCCAAGGCTGTCACCCTGCACAAAACTCAAATCCAAGTGGATCAAAGACCTCAACATAAACCCAGCCATACTGAACTTGATAGAAAAGAAAGTGAGAAATACCCTCCAACGAATTGGCACAGGCAATCACTTCCTAAATATAACACCAGTGGCACAAACACTAAGAACAAAAATCAATACATGGGACCTCATGAAACTGAGAAGCTTCTGTAAAGCCAAGGACACTGTCAATAGGACAAAATGACAGCTTACAGAATGGGAAAAGATTTTCACCAACTCTACAAGTGATAAAGGACTGATCTCTAAAATATATAAAGAACTCAAGAAACTAGAGCCTTGAATAACCTAATCAAAAAATGGGGTTCAGAACTAAAAGGGGAATTCTCAGCAGAAGAATTATGAATGGCTGAAAGGCACTTGGAAAAGTGCTCATCATCTTTAGCCATCAGAGAAATGCAAATCAAAACAACTTTGAGATACCACCTGACACCTGTCAGATTGGCTAAGATAAAAGACACAGATAACAGCCTATACTAGAGAGGATGCAGAGCAAGGGAGACACTCCTCCATTGTTGGTGAGAGTATAAGCTTGTTCAGTCACTCTGGAATGCAGTATGGAGATTTCTCAGAAAACTGAGAATCAATCTCCCCAAGGACCCAGAAATACCGCCGCTTGGTGTATACCCTAAAGATGTACAGTCGCACTCCAAAGGCATTAGCTCAACTATGTTCATAGCAGCATTATTTGTAATAGTAAGAACCTGGAAGCAACATAGAAGCCTCTCAACTGAAGAATGGATTAACAAACTGTGGTACATCTACACAATGGAGTACTACTCAGCAGTAAGAAAAAATGATAACCCAAAATTTGCAGGCAAATGGATGGATTTGGAGAATATCCTCTTGAACGAGGTATCTCAAACCCAGAAAGATAAGCAGGGGATGTATTCGCTCATTAGTGGACTCGAAACAAAAAATGCAAAAAGCAAAGCATGTTCAAGTTGCAACCCACAACCCCTGAGCAGCTTTGGATCTGAAACACCTTGAACTGGCACTTTGGAGCCCATTCCCTCCAGAGTAACACTTGAGCCAGTCTTGATGTGGGGATGAGAAAAATGGATTTGCCTGGTGTGGATGCTGAACTAAGCCACCTTGGGACTTTGGGACCTTCTGTCCTTGCCGGGGAGGAGATAAGGAGATGGGGAAAAGAGTGACTTGTAGGGGCGGGAGGGTAAGGTCATTTGAACAAGGGGATACATGGATAAAATGAGACTTTATTAATAATAAAAAAACTAGAAAAAATGAGATATTATTTTTAAGAAAGTCCAGGTATAGTAAATAATAGTGCTCACAAAATAAACTGAGTACCCAACATTAAAAAAAATGAGACTTTATTCACAAATAAATAAAAAATTAAAAAAAACATGAATGGTCTTTTTAACAGCTTGGAAAAATAATTTCTGGAGCTGAGTAAGTGGACAGGGAAGTTTTTGTGCTCTCCAGTTTTGTAAATGTTTAGAAATTTTATGATAAAGACTCCTATTTATACAACAACCCAGATTTCTTATTACAGTCCTGGCCTTGCCTCGTGGGTTGGCAAGGGGTGAAGCAGGCACAGTAGAGACTATGTGGGTGCTGTCTGTGGGGATCCCTTGTGGAAAGTGTGCTGGAGAAAGCCAGCCTTTGCCAGGCAGAGCTCACTCACCTGTATAGATTCCTCTCTCTGTCAATCACCTCAGTAGCCACAGGCCCTGTAGGTCCCCAGAACTCATCTTCAGTCCCCAGTGTTTCCAGGTGTTTTTCTTTTGGAGAGTCGGGAGAAGATGGGTGGAAGGGCTCTAGATGTGCAGGCTGTGAGTACCCCTCTGGAAGAGGCCAGGCAATGATCACTCCATGTCTCCTCAGCCCTCCCTAGTACTGGCCCAAGGCTGAATTTTTTCCCAGGCCTTATCAGGAAGTGTGTTTATATACTTCATCACTGTTTCTAAGTTTATCTAAATTATATATATATATATATATATATGTGTGTGTATATATAATTTATTAACACAAATATATTTAACAATAATATTTAAGAAGAATTTATGAATTTGAGAGAGAGAGAGTGAGTTTGTGTGTGGGTCACAAGGAGACAGAGTGGGCAGATAGGGGGCAGAATGATATAAATACAGTTCTCATAGTTGTGTTCAAAATTTAAAAAAAATAATAAAACGTATTTTAAAAAGAAAGAAATAATGACTTGCTTTTATAGATGCCCTTTTGTCTGCCAATCATGATGTTCTGGGTCTTCACATACCTGACTGTAGTCTCTGCCGCTTACATGAGATTGGGCTATCACTCATTTCTTCTGCATACATGTTCTTAGTAGAGACCATCACACGTGGCTTCCTAGACATAGACAAGCTCTTACCGTCAGATGTCAGGGAAACAAGGGTTGTGTGTACAATATTCCCACATAAAATCTAACTCATTTTAGCTTGACCTCAGACCCCTGCTTCTTCTCTGTGTTGTATTACTAAGAAGGCTCCCATCCTCCTGGGCATCCATACTCCGGAACTAGGATGATATCCCTCTCCTTTGATCCAGTTTCAATGTGTACTCCCATGTTCATACATTGCAAAGTTAATCCCCATTGTCACAGAGCTTGAGGACAGAGGGTAAGACACAGTGAGGTCATGAGGACTCTGCTTTCATAAAGGAGTAATATCATCATCACAGGAATAGATTCCTGGGCCCTGACAGGAATTGTCACAAAAGCCACCTTGGCTTTTCACTCTCAGCTTTGCCCGAGTCACATCAGATGGAACATGGAGAATGGCTTCTCTAGATTCAGGGTCCATGCACTTGTCCTTTCCTGTATCCAGAATTCTGTAAGGAATCTGTGTCCACCCCTTACCATTTACTGGAGATGAGCAGCTGTGGATTATCTGCCTCCAGGGCCCTGAGCTCCATCATCACCTGGTTACTGAGAGGGGCCAGATCCAGCCTGCAGACACAAGATGGGGTTAGGGATGATTTTTTTCCGAGATACACCACATGATCATGAGGCCTCATGCCTTATAAGGCTTATTCCTCAGTCAAAGCCAGGACAAAGGATGAAGAGCCGCAAGCTGGGCAGAGGGAGCTGTGTCCATGACAGTCTCAGTGGGGCTTCGTCAGTGTGCAGGGAGATCTGAATCCATAATGAGAACCTTTGGGAATTTCCACAGCTGAAATGAGGGGCTGGTCTTTATACCCCTTCTGCACAGGTCAGTCCCTGGAAACAGCCTATCCCAGAGAAGGAAACATGACCAGAGAAGAGGAGATTCTTGTTGGTAAAGGGCAGCACAGTAGCCATTAGATTCCCAATGGCTGGAGGTCATAGCCATATCTCCAAAGGGATTCTGGGCAGCTGTTCAAAGTAAACACATAGTCCTGGGATCGTGAGTATTCACCCTGAGGGAAGGAACCTTAGCTCCATTCTTACCCCTCCACACTTCCTTTAGTGCCAAGGAAGGAACCCTTGTCTTTACACAGCAGCCTCAACCTGAGCTTCACTGATCCTATTCTTATGATTCTCATATTTCAGGATGGGTTTCCCCATTCCCAGTCCACAACCATAGATACATCACTCCCATCCGCCTATTGTGAGGCACAGACAAGGCAGGAGGGGAACGCTGACTGCACCTGTGAGAGAACGTGCCATGTCACGTACTGCAGAGGCCAATACTAGACAGTCTCTTCTCTGTGTGAGAAACAGTCATGGCTGAAAACGGGCTAGGAAACAGACTGGCCAAGAAGCTGGGCCAGTTTCAGCTCCCAGAGAGATGGAAAAAAGACTCTTCACTGCCCAACTGCTCCCGTGCATTCAAAATTACCAGAGAGCTGGAAAGATGCATCAGTGGTTAAGAGCATATACTATTCTTTCAGAGGACCAGAGTTCAGTTCCCAGAACCCACATCAAGCAGCTCGTATCCACCTGTAACTCCACTTCTAGGAGATTTTGACTCCTCTGGTTTCTGGGGGCACCTGCATTCATACATACTAGCTGTTCTCAACTTTGTAGGTTATAACTGGGGAGGTGTTAAATGACCCTCTCACAGGAGTTGCCTAAGAGCATTGGAAATATCAGATATTTATATTATAATTCATAAAAGTAGCAAAATTACAGTTACAAGGTAGCAAAGAAATACTTTTGTGGTTTGGAGTGACCAAAACTTGAAGAGCTGTCACAGCATTAGAAAGGCTGAGGACCACTGACATATACACACATAATTATCACAATAATAACAATAAAATAATAAAACAATAATAGAATTGAAGCAGAAGACCTGACAGAGGGAAGTCCCAGGGGCACAGGCTTGCTGGACTTCTGTTGTCTGGAAGAACCAGAATACTCTGGATATGATCCTAGGGTTTGTAGCCTCTGTGGTTCTCTGAGCCCATGAAGGGCACTGACCAGCATTCTCTGGGAAGTTCCTCTAGAAACTGGGTGTGGATTTGTGCTGGGGAGGTGGACAGTCGGGAGAGGTCTCTCAGCTTAGACACAGCATGAAGGGGCTGAGTGGAGAATGAGGGTCTCCAGGGCTGTAGTTTGGAGGCTTGCCTAGCTTGTATGACACTCTACTCAAGGGGTAATGGCACCATTTCTGGTACAGTGGACTATCTCAGGCTCCTGAAGTAATACCTAGTGACCCTCCAGGGCTCTAGTCACTTTCTGTTCCAGATCTTTTTTTATTTCTGCCTTTGTCCTTGTCTTGGTTTCAGGTTGCCCTAATCAAGGCCCTGTTCTCCTTCAGGCCTCAGAAAACCCTCCTGAGCCATTCAGGAAAGTCACATCTCTCACAGCATTACATTCTCATCATACTGTTGACTGTGCAACACTGAGCACAGCTTGTTAATACTAAATCAGGGGCTCTCAGATGATCTACAACCATTTCTTTCCACTCAGCTTCAGGAAGCCAAACTCATGTGTGATTGTATCCCCAGGATCTGGACCAGTGCTTGACACACAGGGGCCTGATATAGATTATGCATGCATAGATTAATGAATGAAAAAATAATCAAAGCATTGTCTTGGAGCAAGGCAAATGCCTGAGTCAATTAGGGCATACAGTCTTTCTAATACATATGATTCTCTTGTGCCCAGCTACCTACCTGATATTATCTTTGTACATATGTACATTCTGTGTAACAATCTATGAGATGAATATGATATTCCATTTGATAGATGAGGAAACTAAATTTTAGACAAGAAATTGATTTTCCCAAGTCATAGGGTATAAGTGGCACAGCTGGTCAGGATCCAAGGTGACTATGCATTATCTGTCCCCTTTCTATTTTACATCCTGTCTTCCACACACCCCTTTGTCCCTTCCCTGGCCTCCTGCCCAGAAGGGAATTCTGGGTTGTTACTTACCTCAGGATTCTGAGGTTGCAGGAAGGATTCCTGAGCCCCTCACACAGCATCCTCACGCCATGATCACCCAGGTCATTCAGCTGCAGGTCTAGTTCAGCCAGGCTGGAGCTGGTCCCGAGCACTGAGGCCAGATCCTTACAGTGTCTGGACGTGAGGCCACAGTTGACAAGCCTGCAAGGAGATGTAACGCATACTGAAAGACCAGCTCTCCCTCTGCTGTGCCTCAGAGTAGTGAAGGGAAAAGGTATAGGCAAGAAGGAAGGGCTATCTCCCATGTTCTTAAGGTAACTTTCTTTATTACTGCATTTTCACTTCTCATTTTTCTATCTCTCCTAAGTCTCCTTTTGCACAAAACTTTAGGCATTATATGAGCTGATATTGAAGGTTGTTTTATGTTTCTTATTAAACAATATAGATACAATCACACTATAAACACATAAAAAATATTACAAAGTTTTGCTTTCAGGCATAAAAATGCCACACTGATCATAGCCAGGGTAAGGCTTTGGTGTCATCCAGGTTTTTTTTTTTTTTTTTTTGATGTATAGTCTATGAAGCAGGCAAAAAAAAGCACATAGCAGGGCAAGAGACCTACTAACCAACCTAATATTTAAGACATATACTTTTACCCTGAAAGCTGGACCTTGAATTTTATAACATATATATGATGTTAATGATATGTGAAGAAAGTCAATTATTAAAACTATGAGTTATGTCTATAAATGTTATCTCTTAGGCCAGGAAAAACTGACACTAAAGTTGTTATATACCTGACCTTGCTAAAACTCCTGGGAACTTGTCTTTGAGCACTTCATCTCCAGGAAAACTAGCCTTATTTTGAATTTTCTGAGATCTTAACTAAAGGCCTGGTTGTTACTTGAAAGTATATTTTATTCATCAAAATTACATGGAATAAGAAAAAGTCATCCTCTGATAAGTCACTGACAATAGTGTCCAGAATGTGTGAAACATACCACCAAGAGGCTAAGGAAAGAAAACTATAGCTATTCTTTTAGGAAGGTAAGGTGGTGACACATGAAAAAGTTAGACAGAAAACAACTGGCATCCATAACAAGTCATGCCCCTGGCTTTACCTAGTGGGACCAGTCAATATATGTCCCCATGGACTTTGACTAAGGGAATCATATCATGAATGTTTTTTTAGTGGCAGTCCTCCACAGACTTTGCCTAATGGGGTTTTCCAACACAGAGTCATTCATGTGATAGGTCAGCCTGTATACTCCCATGGCCTTCAGCAGAGATGCTCACCATCAGGTTCTTCAGGGCTCACTGTTCTTGGAAAATGAGTTCAGGTCTCTCTTTATGGTGGATGATCCTATGCTTCTCAGAGCAGAAGCAATGTACTACAGGTTGGGGACTACTCCTCTGCTGTGACTGGCCACAGCAGAGATCCATGGACAGTTCACTGGTATATTTCAAGGGTCGTCTGAAGTGAAATTCACTCTCCATAGACTAGGGCAAGATCTCCCTTAGTACAGAGGGAGCCCATAGAATCAAATTAGAAGGCTGGTTACAAGGACAAAGAGCAGAAGGAAATGGGGGATGCCATTCCCTGGGCCTGGGGCTTTCTCCTGTCCTGCTTCACTTTGTCTCTGTGTTCTTCCACTCTCCTAGCCCCTTTCTCAGGAAGTTTGCTTCACTGGTAATCTCATGACCATATTGGCAGTGACATCCTTGATGAGTGACAATATCTCATGATTTCCCAAGAACAGAATCCCACTTGTTTATCATGGCATATATGACATCTGAGAGTTTGGTGAATATTTATTGAATACCAATCCTTACTCTAGACTCCGGTTTTTCATTCAGTCTCCATTCCATCTATCCTTGTTTCAGAGGAGAATCAATACTAGACTCACCATAGTGTCTTTAGGTGACATTCAGGGCATCTCAGGGTCCTACAAAGACCACAAATTGCAAAGTAGCTCATTGGATTTCCACTTAGGTCCAGCTCCTCCAGGCTTCCTGTGACCTCAAGAGTGGAGAAGAGAATCCTCCAACTAGCATTAGTCATTTGAGTCCACCTAGACCTGAGGAAGAGTAATGTTGGGGGCTTAATGAGGGATGTGAATTGTGTGTGCATTGTTTGAGGTGCACAACCCCACACACTAGATTAGGCTTCTATCTTTCTGAGCACCAGGCATGTATGTATGTATGTATATATATATATATATATATATATATATATATGTATGTATGTATGTATCAAAAAATCTCCTATCCCCATTGCATAGTCAGGCATACAGAGGCAAATAGAAAAGATAGCCAGATTTGGCAATGTGATTGATTACTTATTTACTGCTGCCCTGGATCCAGCTAGGAGTGTTTCTGGTGTCCAGGACATGTGTGCTCATGAGATCCACAGAGAAGCTGGAGAGAGGGCTGTATCTAGATACTCACAGAACCATCTTGGGGGCTGTCAGTATTTGTCTCAGCTGTCTACCCCAAGTCAGCTGAATCCTTTTTACATGGCGGCAGAACTTAATGCAGAAAGTGACAACCATGAGCTCAATGTCTGTCAAGACCACCAAGTGCCTTACATTTGTCTGGAACACTGGGTGCATCATATCTGTCGGGTCACACTCCTTTGGTGTTTTAAGATTGTGCATCACCTGTGTCAGGAGCTCTTCATTCTGAATCTCATAAAAACAATGAAACAGGCCCAGAGAATAGAGATTCTGGTCCTGGGGCAATGCCTTGGCTTTATCTAGCATTTCCCATAGGGTGAGAGGAGGCAAGTGAGTGGTGAAGATCTTTTCTATTTCATTCATTACTTGTTTATTCAAAAGGCCAAACAGAAAGCGAATGGTGGGTGCTTCAAAGAGGCCTTGTCTTCCATACACTTCCACCAGTGTTTCCACAATTCTGTAGTTTCTCATATCACCACATTTCTTCGCATTATTATTCCCCAAGACGCAGGACATTGCTGTAAAGAACTCCTGGAGACAGAAGTGAGCAAATCTGTAGGTCAGAGACTTGGGGTGTTTTAGAAGGACACCAATCTTCAGGAAGGTGCCAATGACATCTTCAGATAACCCTTGTTCACAGAGATCTGTCTCACTGAACAGGGTCTGTCTTCTGCAGATCCCCTCAGCAGCCAGTGAGCAGAGTGTTCTGAACTGTGTCCCCAGGGTATGATCCGGAAGAATCTGGGAAACATATTTCAGGCAGAGGGCTGTGGTGGTCTGTGAGGTAAGTGAGAGGTCTCCCCCATTCTTCATCTGTTGCTTTAGGCAAGTGCAGACCAGCCATGACACCCAGGGCACCAGACATAATGTTGAGAGCACTGGGTTTGAATCAACCAACCTAAAAGCTTCAATTGCTTCTCTTGTGTCTGTGAAATATTTGTAGATATATTTCTTCAACCCAGACTCAGAGAATCCCAGGACTTCCACCCATTGTGGCTGCCCCAAGGAAGGAATGAACTTCAGAACTGTGGTCCGAGCTGTGAGCAGCAAGGAAGCTCCAGGAAGTACACATTTCCCCAGCAAACTTCCCAGCAGTGTTTGCACAGGCTGTGGCTGGCTCCAATGTAGACAGAGCTCAGCATTCTGCTCTTCCAAGTCCCATGTGGGCTCATCTATGCCATCCAGGATGAAGAGCAGCTTCTCAGGGTGAGACAGGATCTGCCTGATGGGAGCTGTGGGCACAGCCTGGTCTTTTGCTATGAGCTCAGCCAGACTCAGCCTCTTGCACTGGGCCAGCTCTCTGCAGCTGAAGTAGAACACATGCTGGAAGCGATCCCTGTAGAGGTGGCCTTCCTCCCATGCTCTTCTCATCCACCTGGCCAGGGTTGACTTCCCAATCCCAGCAGCCCCCACTAATATGACTAATTGAGGCTCTTCTTGGGTATTTGGGCTTGAGTGAAATAAGGCTTTGACCCTAATCGGATGTCCTCTCTCTTCATGCCAGCTTTTCATGCCCAAGGTATCCCAGCCTCTTGGGCAAGACTTTTGTAGGAGTTGCAGCTTTGTGAAATTTTTAAGCAAATCCTCTGTTTTCCAGGTGTCCATGGGGTCAAATTCATCATCTTCCAGGTTCTGATGTATTTCTTGAAAGATTCCTGAATAAGGGAGACAAAGGTGGAGTCTAAGTGTACAGAGTAGTTTGTTCCTATCTAACTCATCTTGTTCCACACAGCCTGTGCTTAGGTCCAGCCAGAAGAGTCTGCCTGACCTTTCCCTAACTGTACCTTTACAAATATTCAGACCTGGCCCCATACCAGGCTGATGATGTTCTCCTTCACCTTTCTTAATTCCAGGTTGAGGCAGGGTGGTAGATCCTGAGTGTAAGCCCAGCCTGCTCTGTCCATATCAGAAACAGAAACAACAAAAGATATACAAAGGCCCAGGTGTCATTGTAATAACAAGATGAATGGTCAAAATAGCATTTGCCATTTCTCAATCCAACAGTCCCATAGAAATGTTCTTCAGTGAGAATTTTCTAGATGAACCCTAGGACCAAGAATTTAGAATCATAAACCTCCAAGAATTAAGGAGTTTGGTTTCTCAAAAAATTGAGAATCAATCTCCCCAAGGACCCAGCAATACCACTTCTGGGTATATACCCTAAAGAGGCACATTCACACTCCAAAGGTATTAGCTCAACTATGTTCATAGCAGCATTATTTGTAATAGCAAGAACCTGGAAACAACCTAGATGTCCCTCAACTGAAGAATGGATTAACAAACTGTGGTACAT
>PVIH01022743.1:14877-26639 GCA_004025045.1 Sigmodon hispidus | reverse complement strand
GAACACAAAAAAATGTATGTGTAGCAATCTTATTTGTATTTCCACCCTTGATAAGCCATGCTTATCATTCTTATCCTCTGTATAGTTATTGTTAACTCTTCCACATTTTAAATTCTTTTTACTGTGGTTTTTTTTTTGATAAATACAAAATAAAGGAAAAAAAAAAGCTGAAGGAAAAAAAAAAAAAAAAGAGACCCCTGACCTCTCCGTGTAGGAATCTCAAGCATGAGATGACCCCAAAGTGATCTTCAGAAACTGAGGCCTTGAGGCTGGGAAAAGCTCTGGTTTGACCCCAGTACCCTCTATTAGTCAATCGAATAAAAGTAAAGGACTGGCAAAAAAAAAAAAGCATACACATCAGAATAACTCCTGACTATTCATTGGAAATGATGAAAGTAAGAAGGGCTTGGTCAGAAGTTATATAGACACTAAAAGACCATGGCTGCCAACCTAGAATACTATACCTAGCAAAATTATCAATCACCATAGATGGAGTGAACAAGATATTTTGTGACAAAATCAGACTGAAACAATGCCTATCTACCAATCTGGCCCTCCAGAAACCATTAGAGGGAAAATTCCAACCTAAGTATCCCAGATATACACATGAAACCACAAACATTCAATGATCCCACAGAAGAAAAGCCCAGAGAAAGGAAATACACACAAGCTACCACCAAAAATAGCAGGAAAAATCAATTAGTGGTCACTAATATCCCTTAATATCAATGGACTCAACTCACCTACAAAAAGACACACAGTAACACATGATCATGTCCTTAGACGCTGAAAAATCATTTGACAAAATCCAACACACCTTTATAATGAATGTCCTGGAGAAGTCAGGAATATAGGGAAAATATCTCAATATAATAAAGGCCATTTACAAGGAGCTGACAGCCAACATTAAACTTAGCTGAGAAAAACTCAAAGCAATCCCACTAAAATCAGGAACTAGACAAGGATGTCCTTTCTCCCCTTATCTATTCAATATAGTTCTCAAAGTTTTTGCTAAAGCAATAAGAGATTGAAAGGAGATTAAGGGGATACAAACTGGAAAAAGAAGTCAAACTATTTCTAGATGCAGATGATATGATTGTATACATAAGTGATCCACAATTTCTACCAGGGAAATTCTACAGCTGATAAACTCCTTCAGCAATGTAGCAGGATACAACATTAACTCAAAGAAATCAGTAGCCATCCTAGACACTAAAGATAAAAGTGCTGAAAAAGAAATAAGGGAAACATTACCCTTTATAATCACTGCCAGTAGCATTAAATACCTTGGAGAAACTATAACCAAAGAACTAACAGATCTATTTGACAAAAATTTTAAATCACTGAAGAAAGAAATTGGAAAGGATATCAGAAAATGGAAAACTTTACCATGTTTCTGGATAGGTAGGATCAACATAGTAAAAATAGCAATTCTAGAAAAAGCTATCTACAGGTTCCATGCACTTCCTATTAAAATCCCAACACAATTTTTTACATAAAGAGTCCAAAAAACAGAATACGATCTCCTAGAGTGGAGATACAAGTAACTGAATTGCCTGATCAGTGGTTTTAATAAAAATGTCCCTCATATGGTGATAGGCATGGTCAAAATGAAGATATTTGGTCTTGATGGTACATGTATGGCCTTTTTGGAGGAGGTAAGCAGAGGAAAGCTTTCAGGTTTCAAATTCTAAAGCCAGATCTAATATCAATCTCTCTTAAGTTTGCTTGCCAGCCTTGAAGCAGAACTCTCATATACCTCTCCAGCAACATGTCTGTCTGTAAGCCAACATGCTTCCTATTATTATTATGCCAATTCACTAAATGTCTGAACATGTAAACTGGCTCAAATTAAATGTTTGGTCATAATAGTTTCTGTGGTCATGTGTCTCTTTTTATACTTATTTTTATTTTATGTGATTGGTGTTTTGCCTGCATTTATAACTGTGTAAGAGGGTCAGATTTTGGAGTTACAGACAGTTGTTAGCTGCCATGTGGATGCTGGGAATCAAACTCAGGTCTTCCATAAGAACATTCAGTGCTCTTAACCACTGAGCCATCTCTCTAGCCCAAGGTCATGTGTCTCTATAGAGCAAATATAAGCCTTAACCAAATTACTCAGTTTATCCACTGGGACCTTATCACAGATCCTCTGCAAGAACAGTGAATCTCACAGTTGCTTGTCTTGAAGGGACAATGCTGAATGTGTGTGTGGACCTTCTAGAGTAGAAATAAACCCTATGTAAAGAATACCTGTACACACTGAAGTTTATCTTGCCTTCCAGGGGTTGTCCTAGTTTTTTGAGAAGTGGTACCTTAGCTATATCCTTTATGCTATCCACAAATATGTGACATTTATGAATGAAAACATCTGTCACATGGTGATGCATCACACCTTCAATTCCAGCACTTAGAAGGCAAAGCCAGGCAGATTACTAAATTCAATGTTAGCCTAGACTACAGAATGAGTCCAAGCCATAGTTATACAGATAAATCCTGCCAAAACACACACACACACACATGCACAGAGAGAGAGAGAGAGAGAGAGAGAGAGAGAGAGAGAGAGAAAGAGAGAAGAAGAAGAAGAAGAAGAAGAAGAAGAGAGAGAGAACATTCTAAGAAAGCCCATTATTTCATAATGAACATAGAGGATATTGATTTTCAAAGACAGCAGAAATTGTATTCACTTTCACAGAAGGAATTACTCTCATACTCTTACATTACCCCACTGAAGAGATAACCCTAAAATCTTTTTGGAATAAGATCAAAAAATCAAAGAATCATAAACTGAACACCTTTAAAATTTTTGGTCTTTAGCAGGTATAATGTTGCCATTGCTTCAAGTCTTTTAATAAAAGAAATAAAAAAGGTTTGATCTTACATTAAATAAAGTAAAATATAACCTCTAAGCAAGACACCATGTAGGTAAGAATAAAACTTTTGAAATAGAGGATCAAAGATGTTCTTTTACTAAGAAATAACAACAAATATAAATGTGTCAAAGCTCCATTCCAAGTTGACAGGAGAACTTGAAAACATCATCCCTAAAATGCTGGATTTAGAGTCATCAAGGATACATTAATAATGCTTTTGTAAAATTATATGTATTGGCTTAAAAGAGATGCTTTATTCAGTCTTGTGGCAAGGAAGTATCCAAGTGAGTCAGTAGCGGGAGTATATCCAAGTAAAGGCTATTAGAGGCCATTGCATGTGATTGTGAAGGTGAAAGAATGGGGCTGAATTGAAGACTTAAATATATTGTAGATTACATAAATGTGGGATACTTGGCAAGTTGAGTAGCACACAGCTAAATAAACATAATTGTAAAGCCATGTACTCCTGCTTACATGAGATACGGAGATAGATATGTGAAGTTTGTCCATTTTGGTTTCGGTATTCATTTGGTTCAGTAATTTTTCCTAATGTGTTTTTCTTAGTTAGGGTTGTCTATCAGTGTAAAAAGATACCATGAGTATGAAAATTCTTATAAAGTAAAATAAATTCATTAACGTGACAGCTTACAAATCTGGGGTCTAGTTCATTAATACAATGGAGGAGAAATGGTGATATGCAAACAGTTGTATTTCCGAAGTAACTGAAAGTCCTATATCTTGTAGATAACAGGAAGTATTTTGACTTACTGGGTGTAATTCTGAGAATAGGAAACCTCAAAGACTGTCCCCGAAGTAACGCACTTTCTCTGATAAGGCCATACCTACTGCAACAAATCCTTACCTTCTAATAGTTCCACTCCTATGAGATTATGGTGGCCAAGTACATTTATAGCCTCTCATTCTTCATTTTAGTGTTGTGCTCTAGATAATATTTTTATTTTTGTAAAGAGACAGCATGACTATTGCCACTATTATAAAGAATACATTTATTTTAGAGTGACTTTCTTACTCTTTCAGAGTTTAAGTCCAATTGATCTTGAAAAAGTGCATGACAGTATGCAGGCAAATGTGGTGCTGAAGCTAAATATATTACATTTGAAGGCAACAGGAAGTCAACCAATTATCATGTTGAGAAAAATTTGAGTAAAATAGATCTCAAACCTCACCAAAGTAGTGACACTTTTCCACTAACAAGGTAATAATGACATTACGCTTGGAAGCAATCTTCTTTAAATCACCGTATTTTCTTACCTGGACACCAGAGGCTTATAAACATATAATAATGCAAAATCTGCATATTGTGGAAAATTTACTAGCAATATATCACATAAAGGATCAATATTTATTAAAGAGTATATGAACATTCACAATACAAATTGAACCTTAAGACAATTCTTGGAGATGGAACTGTCCCACATCGGGCTGTTGGTACTCTCTCTGAGAATGCAGGAACAGACAGGAAAGAGGTCAGTATCCTAGACTCTTAACGGGGTCTGGTCACTTTCCATTCAGGCTCCTAGCACTTCAGAGACATATCTCCAAGCTTTGCCAGGTAACACCTGAATCCCATTACATCTCCTCATTTTGTCTAACTAAGAAAGTTCTAAACTAAGTATAAGACTATATACAATAGGATCATAAGGTAATGTCTGGGGGGAAGGAAAGGCAATACATAAGCAAGATCAAAGTACAACTAAGAAGCAGCAAATATAAAGTATATCCTACATATCTAGAGTATTGGAAAGTGGTGTGGTACAGGAATTACCTCAAAGCTGTTTATCTTGAATAATAACAATCCAAAACCTGAATCCTCTTTGCTAAGTAATAAGATGGTAGTAACATTAACTGTCTAGTCTTCAACATCATCAAGACCTGAGAAAGAAAATATATTACCTAAAGGTTGGAAGCACAAGAGAGTATCTTCTAATATTTAGGAAAGGTCATTGTCAGTCAGCTACCTGGACAGTCACCCACGGTTTTTCTGCACAGTTGGAGCATCTATCATTCTGGCTATAGGCCTATGATATCTGACAGATCTTTTCATAAGCAGATTATTTTTGGAGAAACAATTTTATCCTGTCCTGGCAGGTTTAGGCAGTCTCTATCCTTCGTCTTGCTTGGCCAAAATGGATGTTAGTTAGCATGCTTACTAACAGCAGTCAACTAAGGTCAGTTCTTTGCCCAATAGGACATTGTCTGCCAAGAAAGACAAGCTTCTAATGGAGTGTCCTTGATGCTCAACACCATGTTGGGAAAGGAACAGTAATGTCAGGACTTGTTGTGTCTCTCATGGCTGAATTCTGGATGACAGAATTTTAGATGCCATATTCTCCAGGTCTAAGAAATTGTTGAAGATACCTGTCTATCTGATATATTCTAGTGTATAGCTGGGAAACCTAAACACTATGACTGGTCTGAAGTTCTTATCATCCTAAAGACTGAAGCCATTACTTCTTCTCCTCAGGAGAGGTCTTCTTTTAAAATAAGATCTTCCTTAATTTTGTTGGTACCCATATCTTTTCTTCTCCTGTGGAAACAAAAGCAAAACCTACCCCACCAATGCACATATCCAGGCTTCCATTCTGAAGTCAGAGCATCCTTGAAGTAGATACTTTGATTTATCGCAGAAGTTTTTTACAATTGCCTAATTTCTTTCTGCAGCTCGTGTTCCTTTCTCATCAGCATTAATAAAATTTAAGGTCAGTAAACATTATGCAATTTCTTCCTGTTTTTTTTTTTCAATTCTTCTCTCTGTTTATAAAACATCTTTCTCAAGGCTTGATAAGATCTCTCCACAACTGCTTGTTCTGTGGGATTGTGTGGTATTCCTGTAATACGCTTTATATTATAATATCCAAAAATCTGCTTTATTTTCTGGGAAACATATGGTGGATCATTGTCAGTCTTAATTTCAACAGGAATTTACATTATGGCCATGACTTCCAAAAGGTGAGTAAGTACAGCATCAGCTTTTTCAGAACTCAGGGCAGTTGCTCATTGCATTCCCGAGAAAGTGTTAATGGCATGATGTACATATTTCATCTTTCTGAGTTCTGGAAAGTGAATCATATCCATTTGCCAGATCTCATTTCTCTGTGTATCTTTAGAATTACTTCCAATGGGTAAAGATCGTTGGTGATAGAAGGAATGAGTAGTATAATTCCATAGAATTTTTTTTTGTCTGATGCTAAGTGATAGGACAGCTCTTTTTCAAACCTTTGCTATCAACATGAAGTTACGCATGAAATTCTGAGGCTTCAAGCATGTTTCCTATTAATAACAGGTCAATTTTATCATTACCTTGCACCAGAGGGCCAGGAAGACCCTTGTGAGATCTAATGTATATTATGTATATAGGATGAATTCTATTTCTAATGATATCCTGTAATTGTATAAACAATGAGGTGAATTCTGTATTTTCAGAAATGAAATCAGTAGTTTCAATGTGTAAAATAACTCCTTCTGCATACTGAGAGTCAGTTACTACATTAAGAGGTTCAGTAAAGTCCAATAATACCATAATAATAGTGCAGCATTCTGAATTCTGAACAGAATTATAGGGGCTTTGAGCTAATTTACTTAAATTTTCTGATTTGTAACCAGCTTTTCCTGATTTGTTTGCATCAGTATAAAGTATAGGACCTCCAGAAATAGGCTTATCCTGTACCACATGAGAGAAGATTCAGTTAGTTTTATTTATAAATTGAATTCTTTTGCTTTAGGGATATTTATTATTAGTTTCTCCTAAAAATTCACTACAGGCTTTTTGTCAAGGTTCACTGTCTGCCCATAATCAATCAGTTTCTTCATAAGTCAAAGATACAACAATTTCTGCTGGATCTTTTCCAGTCATCTGATGAGGACAAAATTTTCCTTTAAATGTCAAATCAGAATCTTTTCAAAATATGTTTTCAACTTTTTACTCTGCCTATGTGGCAAAAATATCAATTCTAATATAATATTTTCTCTTTGCATTATGACCCCTGTAGGGGAATGCTTAGAGAGTAAAATAACCAGAATGCATTTGATGTCTTGATCCACTCAATTCATGTGTCCTTCTTATAGTTTCTTTTCCACAAAAGCTAATTCTCTCTCAGCTTCATTAGAAAATTTTTTTGGGATATTTAAGTTCTTATCATTTATGGTTTTGAATGAATTAACTAGATCATGGGTAATTTTTTTTAACCAATAAAAAGTCATATATGAGCAATATTTTCTTTTTGTTACTTTATTTTATTTTTTTAATTTTGAATAAAGTCATATTTTTTTATCCAAGTATATCCTTTTTCAAGGTCCCTTCTCCCTCCTACCCGTTCCAGTCACTCTCTTCTCCACATCTCTTTGTCTCCTCCCCAGCAAGGGCAGGAGGTCCCAAGGCCCCAATATGGCTTAGCTCAGCACAGTTTGTTAATCCATTCTTCAGTTGAGGGGCATCTAGGTTGTTTCTAGATTCTTGCTACTACAAATAATGCTGCTATGAGCATAGTTGAGCTAATGCCTTTGGAGTGCAGAAGGGTCCATCTGAAAGTTTGTCATAACTAATTTCTAGAAAACTAACTTTGCCTTCCAATTCATTGGTTGTAATTTCTATATTACACACTTTAGATAGCAATTACTCATTTCTAGACTTTAAATCATCTATCATGCTAATCATAGTCTCATATTTAGAATGGGTATTAGGCTGTTTTTTGAAATATGAAATATAGAATCAAGCAAAAAAGTAACAAGACTGAGTGAATTAAAGCCATCAAATATAAACTCATGTAGGGATTCTTAATCATATCAATAAAAAAGGTCATGAAGGCTTGAGAAGTGAAATTGTCAGCCATTGTGGGAAAAAATGCTAGGTGTTTTTATTACCTGAAACTGGATGTAATGCTAATGCTTGCCTAGCAGGTGTCACTCACATTCAATGTCTTGATTTTCAGGGAACAGTGGAGTAGGCAGGGCCAGGCAGTGATATGGCTATGCAACATACCAAAGCAAATAACCTTACCAAAGCAATTTCTCATAAAATCAGAGTGATATAGTAGAACCCACATTAAAAGGACAGTGATATTCACCTTTTGTAGCAGGAAACCTGAAGCTACCCAGATAAACTTTGATGACATCAAGAAAGCAGGGCGGAGCAAGGCGTGGTCACCTGGAAAGAGCCCTGGAAAAGAGGAGAGCTAGGTCCCTCTCTAGACCAGTGGCGTGGTTAGAAAAGACTGCTCAGTTTAGACCTCTCCTGCATGCTGCTTTTCCCCTTTTCCCCTCCAAACACCCTTTATACTATACGTGGCTTTAAAATAATAAACATTACCTTAATATAGACATAGCGGCGGGTTAAATTCCTTTACAACCTTTTAATAATAATTCCAAGTCCTGGGCATGTGTGCAGCTTCAGGCACACAGTGCAGCTCCAGTGGCTCTAGGCATGCAGGCAGCATAGGCAGTGAGGTGTGCTGGCAGCTGTGACTCTGAATGGAAAATGCAACGCTTTGGAAGCTCCCTGGGAATCTGCTAAGGGACCAAAAGCCGTAGAGCCAGAGAAACAAGCTGAGGAATTGGGGAAGAAGTCACCTTTATAAATGGCCTGCTGCTTTTTAGCTGAAGCTGAAAGCCCAGGCTTAGTGGCCCAGAGCCACAGGGTTCAGGTCTCTGGCTTGTGGCCCAGCTAGCCCAGAGAATAAACCCATGTGGTCACCAATATTGTGGGAAAATTACTAACAATACATCTTATAAAAGCTTAGTATTTATTAAGGGGTATATAAACACTCACAATCCAAATTGAAACTTAAGACAATTCTTGGAGATGGAACTGTCTCACTCACATCTGGCTGCTGGTCTGCTCTCCAAGAGTGCAGAAACAAAGAGAAAGGAGGTCAGCATCCCTGAGTCTCAATGGGGTATGGCCATGCCCCATTCATGCTCCCAGCACTCCAGAGAAATGCCTCCAGGCTTTGCCAGCTAGCACATGAATCCCACTACAACTGCATTCAGCTCAATTTAAAAAGTTTTCATAGACTACCACAGTCTCAATAATTTTTAAAAATCCAAATTCTCTTTTGAGATACATGGCAATCACTTAAATGTAATCTCCTGTAATGGCAAAATCAAAAATCAGATCTCATACTTTAAACATATGGTGGAACAGGGTATGCCTTACCAGCAAAACTATGAAGAATGAAACACAATGGGAAATGCTGAAACAAAGTAAGACCAAAAACCAGCTAGGAAAATCTAAGCTCTTGAGATCCATGTATGATGTCAAAATGCTCTCCATATCCTCAATTCTGTTAGGTTTTGTTGACTGCAATAAACTTATTTCACTTGGGCTGTTTCTATTTTCTGTCAGCAGCTCTCCTTGACACGTATTTAACAATTCTGGTATATATACATCTCTAACAGCTAAGATTCTCCAAAGAAATTTAGGCTGCAACTTCACAGTTTATATAATGGCTTTTCTACTGGGTCTCTAATCAGAGAGACTACTGCCACGTACTTGGCCTCAGCAGTTGTCCTAAGGCATGTAAGCTACTTCTTTATTCTGTGTCTTCTATTCTTAAGTCTAAAGCCTAAATCACATGGATTAAACTGTTAAGTCCAGCTGCTTACTGGGGCTAGAACATGGCACCATTGTTTATATACATCTTTAGCTGGTTTCTATTTTCTTTTACAGCTTAAGCTTGACTGTATTTATAACTTTATCTTTAAACTAGTTTGCCCTCATCCTCAGATATCCACTGGCCTCAGCCTTAACAGCACTAGAATTAAAGGAATATGTGGTGATATTTTGTGTATGCTCTACTAAATAGATCTCTTCTGAAGAACAGAGAACAGACCCAGGCACATAGCCATAGAGGCCCTGAAGTCGTGTTGTACACCTTTGATCTCAATAATAGAAAAGTTGGGACAGGAAGAGATATACCTAGGTGGATAAAGGCATACATAGGTAGAGAAAGAAACTAGTGGCATTCAGTCTGAAGCAGTTAATCTAAAGATTTCTTAGATTCTCTTTCTTTCAGCTAAGGAGTTGGTAAGGTGAGAAATGGCTATGACATTTTTTCTATTGTCTTTCTGATTTTTTAACATTTACCCCAATTTTGGAGAGGGATAGGACTAGGTTGCAGTTTGGCTTGGTAAGTTTTTATCATTGTGAAGGAAACTTCCTCTCAGAACAATTAAAGAAACTAATACTTATATGAAAATTATACAGCTCTGGATGGCAGAACATCAATAGAAAAAAGAACAAAACATATATGAGAAAGCATAAAACAAATACATTAGCAAACTTCTATAAATGAACAAAGACCAAAAACAAAAATACGAATAAATGATGTTATCACTGGAGGTCTTATAGACACAGGTGGGGATGTAAAATTAACTGCACCAGTCTTGCTATTCAAATTGGCCTCTTCAGGAGGTAAATGATCATCTCTCAGGTACTGGAATATTATCTCAGGTAAAAACAGAAAGTGAGATGGGTCAAATATTTAATGCTTGAAACAGAGAGACAATTTGAAGTCACATGCAGTTAATAGAGCCATAAATTTATGGGAATGTGATTTGTTATAGCAATGGAATGTCATATCAACATTTCTTCAATCTTTAAAAAAGATAGCATAAAATAACATATATTCTTGACAAAAATATTGGAAGGTATTATAAAAAGAAGTCACTGAACATTTGCTTTGTACAGCAACTCCCCAGCAAGGCCACAAAGGGAACTTTCACAATGATTAGGATTAATTACTTAACTTAAACTGTATTTCTTAACATCAAAAAAAGAAGCCAATGATAAAGCTTTTCATTTAAATGTAGTAAGAAAAAATATGTTGAATATAAATAAAGTTATTTGGACCATTTAATTTTAATCCCCTTTGTGGTCAGTATTTTTTCTTGCACTGATGCCCTTTTTCTACCTCAGGATTTGAACCCAAGGCTAGACTGGAACCCAGCATTTTTGACCATAAACAGGTACCTGAAGGTATTATGTAAGGTTCTCTTGGAGATAGGATTCTATCTAAGTTTGCATACAGACCTGCTAGTAAAACAGGGAATTAAATAACTTCTGAGAAGTTAATGCCCTGTTAAAACAGAAATGTAGCAGCATAGTTTAAAAAGAACTTGATTTTTAAAGATATTACTAAGTTAAGACAAAAGTTTTAAAAGTTTTTACTAGTCAAGTCAAGGAGTTTTCAGAGTTTTATTCTGAAAATTTACCATTAGTTTCCAATGTCGGGAACATCCTTGTTACTTCTTTCAGTATCTAAGAGACAACAAGGCATCATAATTATATTGGCACCCCATGCAGTGCCTGACTGCAAATCACTTCAAATGACCTCCTGAAAATGTAAAAAGGGGCTGTTGAAATTTTTCTTTTTGTTTTTGTTTTTTTTTTAATTTAAATGCACTTTATTTTTAGACAACCTACATGACATGTTTTTTCTTTAAAAAAAAAGAAAAAGAAAAAAAATGTCTCCACTCCAAATAAATCATGGTCCAAATAAAACTTCAAGATGACATCAGTCCCATTTGTCCTAAGTCCTGGTGTTGTTGGATAGTAAGCAGCAGCTGGTTACAGTGACAGGTGATAGATCCAATTTGTTAACATTTTTCCATCTCCAGGCCATCCTTAAAGAAAATCATGAATGGAGTCACACCATCTTCACGGTAGTCCAGGGGAGCAACCATGCCATCTGGATTCATGTTCTCACCAATGAAAAACTGGTAGTTATTGAAATTAGCAAGGATGTGCTTAATTTGCTCTGCAGCTCCAGTCATAAAAGGCTTTACTCTTTCTGGCTTATGTTCTTCAAGTTTGCCTTTGAGTGATTTCATGTAATCTTTGATGTACTTTTTGTAGGCCTCTTTTGTGAAGCT